>JAJMEW010000198.1:0-53101 GCA_030574395.1 Pichia californica
CATTTGATTTTTCTTCGTTATTCGTTCCATTCATGTTCTCTGTATATTAGGGGGTTTTTAGAACTAATCATTCTTTCCTCCATTCGTCACGACAATGAAGATTATTACACTATATAGATTTATATATTCCTGATAAGTTTGTAAGTTATATAAATTGTGTACTAATACTTTCATCATGTTCGAAAAAAAAAAAAAAAAGTAAACAATGTTTTTGTGTTCATGGCTAAACTTATGCCTTTTTATTAATACTACCTCTATAACTAGGAACCAACTCTAGAAGTATAGACGTCTTCCAATAGATAAATAAGTAACTGAATTAATATAAACAAATACTATATAAGACTAAACATTAGTTCTGATGTGCCCCCCCCTCTGAAGCCTTCTCAAAAGAACCTTCTATCATAAGAAGAATAAATAATATCTTCCTATGAACTAGCTTTATATACCTCGAGAGCCAACAACCAACAGCCCACAGCCAACAGCCAAATAGGCGCTCACCCGAGTACAAGAGCAAACTCTTATCCGCTACTCCACAATCCCGAAGTCGCTTAGCATCTCGAATCCTAAATAAACATAACACCGCCACATTGCGCAACAAGCACAATCACGTGAGTATCAAACAAACTACCGTCACGTGCATACCAACCTTGAACCAGGTTGAGACTTGTAACATATATTGTAAGAGATCATTTGCAAGGTCCTTGATACGGTATTCGCTACGTAAGCGTGTGTTGCTGATAAGGTATTGTTTAGAAGAGCGTGGTTGAAGGCTTAATAGATATTCTAGATGACATATTACGTAAGCAAGTTTCTAAAATTAGTGACAAGATCAACATTCAATAAATATTACATGACATTCCACGACATTCTATTAAAGATTATTAAGTAGGTTATGACGTGGCAAGTTCAATAGATTAAATAACACATTGACTTAAATACTGAAGCAAATGACAGGTTAATCTTATATTTATTTTATTACATTATTATTATTAATTAAGTAAGCAACTACACATACAATCAACTATTCAACAAATTAACAGCGAACTAATCAATTAAGAATCAATCAACTGAGAATAAATAAGAACAAGAAGAGTCAATAGAAGAATAATAGTTTATAGTATCTTATAGTTTATTTATATCTAGCTAGTTAATAAGAATCTCATTTACTATAACTGTAATTCAGAATAATAACAGACTTCCAGCGAACGAAACCTTTCATATATTGTTACAAGTCTCAACTTAATTCAAGGCTGATTGTCACGTGGTTGCGGCCATATCTAGCAGAAAGCACCGTTTCCCGTTTGATCAACTGTAGTTAAGCTACTAAGAGCCTGACCGAGTAGTATAGTGGGAGACCATACGCAAAACTCAGGTGCTCAGGTGCTGCAATCTTTCCTCCATTCGTTACGACTCACGACAATGAAGATTATTACGGCGGTGTTATGTTTATTTAGAATTTGAGAGGCTAAACAACTATGGGGTTAAGCGGGTTTGTTGAGATATATGATTATGTTCTTAATAAAACTGTCTTTAATATGATTCATTAATATGATTGATCAAGAACTTCTTTTTTTTTTAATTATGAGTTGATTGACAACTATAAAATACTTATATAAGCATACTACGACTAGACTAATTTTACTAGAAAATTTTTATATATATCAACTTTTATAATCTCTAATAATTTACATGTAACTATTATATATGTTGTATTTATTTAAATTTCATATTGAAATTTAATTAAGGCTACGGAAAACACTTTTCATGGATTTAAATCTCTTGCAAAGGGTAATTGCAATTAATACGTATATATTCTCTACAATATATATTATTTTGATCAACATCATCCTATATCAAATGGTATTTTTATAATATTCTTTATTGCAAAACATCAAGTATTTAATTATTTTATTTGAAATAAACAATTGTTTATATGGAATTCCAATTCCTGGTATTAATGCGATATTGATAAATGGTGAAATTTGTTCCCCTAATTCTATGGCAATATTACACGAAAAGAAAGTGTGGAATATCCCACCTGATTCACCTCAAAACAAACATGGGTGATAAAAGCAGCGATTCAGCAGACCGACTTGTAATTCATAAATTTCATATAATTCAGTTATAAATTGATAATGTAATTTTGATAGCTTGTTGAGTTTGATTTTCCAGATGTTTTCATTTATGTTCGTTTTGAAGGACCAATAAATTAGAACGGGAGTTATTGATCTTTCTTTATAATGTATAACTTTAGAATGATGAGCAAAGGTTTCAGAATTTATCTTTTGTTTCGAATCCCAGGATTGATATAATTCAAATTGAAAATTTGACTAATCATATTGTTATATTCAAAAATATTGTAATATGTAAAGTCAAATGATTTCTCCGATTTATTATGTACTATCTGTTGCCAGGCTTGTAAATAATATTTGTAATTATAATATATAGAAAGTGGGGGTAAACGATAATGAATATTATTGACTTGAAAATTGTATTCTTTTCCGATATTTGAATTATTAGAGACTATAAATGTTGATCTATATAAAAATTTGCTCGTTAAATTAATCTGGTCGTAGTATGCTTATATAAGTATTTTTTAGTTGTCAATAAATTTATAATTAAAAAAAATAAAAACTTTTTATTATTTAATTATTATTTAAGAATCTTATTTATTTAGTTTCTTAATATTTTTTTAGTAAAAAATGATTAGAACTTATAAAGTTTAAGTAATCATTCTATGACTGGTTTCAAAAATTAGAAGACTCAATTAGTTAGAGTCATCACAAGAAATGATAATATGTATTGTATATAGGACAATAATATGAACTACAACCAGGCACCCAGATGTGTTTGGTAATACATAGATATTACCGAAATGAAAGTGTTAAGTCAAGTAAAATAATTAGGCAATATGCTCTATAAAAAGTATAAAAATGAAATAGGAAAATTAAGTAAAAATTTTATAACTTAATTTTGAATCAATTTGAATAAGCAAATAGATTGTATATTTTTGATTTTTATTTTCTTAAAAATATTTTATAAGTTAATTTAGTTTGTGAAACAACATAAAGTTCAAGTTTTCAACTGAATAATAAAATCCAAAAAATAAAACTAAAAGAGGTTGGTAAACAAGCTCAAAATTTAATAAAGCTTGAACTTGCAACTTTTTATTCAAATTTGATCAATTGCTTACCAGAATTTGAGTTGGTTATGGCAGTGACAAAAGTATCCAAAAATTTAGCATCAGTTAATTCAGAAATTTTAAGAATTGTTTCATTAACATTAGATTCTTTAAGAGTGCCATCCTTGATTAATTTTACTACTGCATTGGTAGAACTAACTTTCAATTCAGCTTCATTCTTTAATCTTTTGGACAACCAGAAACCTTGAACAGTAATGTTCTTAAATAGGAACAAGTCAACAGTTAATGGTAAAGGTTGACCAGTCATACTTCCATAAACAACCAACTTACCATATTCACTTAATACTTTAGCAACAGCTAAACTTGCTGCACCACCTACGCAATCCAAACCCAGTTTAACATTTTTTCCTTTTAAAAATTCTGTAAAAAATTCTGTACCGACATCTTCTTGTGAGATAACCTTAGTTGCACCAATTGAAGTTAAATCTTTAACTAAATCATCAAAATTTTCTTTCTTTCTAACTATATTAATGGAATGAACACCCATATTTTTAGCCATTTGAATAGCCAATCTACCAACTTGAGAGTTTGCACCATTTTGAACAAACCAATCACCAGGTTGTAATTTGACAATATCATTTAACATAAGATAAGCTGAAGGTGGATTAACTGTAAGAGTAGCAGCTTGATTCATTGGAATATCATTTGGAATTTTCAAAATTTCATTTTTCAAATGAATTCTGTGAGTACACCAAGTACCAAAATTTACACTTGAAGGAATAACCCAATCACCAATTTGAAATTCGGAAACATCAGAACCTTTTGCAATAATTTTGAATAAACCTTCATTACCAGTTACGGCAATTGGAGTTTTAGCTTCTGGTAAAGAATCCACAGATATAGGTGGTCTTGATGGATAAATTCCTGCAATTTGAACAATATCAGAAGGATTAATAGGTGATGCTAAAGTTTGAAGAACAACTTCTTCAGGCTTTAAGTTGTTTAAGTCGATCTTGTAGGAATGTGATTTGATAACTTGCGTTGGGTTACCGTAGTTCTCGTATACAATAGCATGTGCGGTGACAGACATTTTTGGGTTTGGACCTAAATATATATATATATATAGAGTATAGAGAGAAAAAAATAAGAAGAAGAAGAAAAAGAAAGAGAAGAAAAAGAATAAAAAGAAGAGGAAGAAGAAGAAGAATAAAATCAGCTTTTTCAGCAATTTAACCGTTAAAAGTTTAAAAGCTCATCTCGGAATAGAGATCTGAGATGCCGAAAGCTAGGACCCTGATTCTTAGTTCTTAGTTCATGGTTCACGGTTATTAGTTATTAGTTATTAGTTCTTAGTTCTTAGTTCTTAGTTCTTAGCTCTCAGTTCTTAGTTACCGTCATTAGTTGCTTAGTGCTTACTAATATATATATGGTAGGATATCTCCGGAGAGCTTTAACTCCGCTGTGAGGGAATGCAGAAAGCCGAATGCTTCCAGGCCTGTTGTGATAAATTTGTAATCCTACTACAGAGTGGTGGGTTTTCAAGACCAGACCATCATAAAACTTTGCTTCAACCTTACAAGTTACAGGTTACAAGTTGCAACTTCATAAACACTTACTGATAATAACTTGTAGATGGGGTTTCTTTATTCCCAATATATGTGTGATATATGTGATGAATACTAGATAATCTGGAAAATTCAAATTTGCAGTATTGAATTTATTTTTATGAGGAAAATTGGAAAAAATTGCAGGAAACAATTTGGCGAGATTTTTGTCACTGTTGAACACACATGAGTATTTCTCCTTCAACAACTGCACTGTTAGTACTACGGAAAGGCCACAAAGAACTTAAATACACACATCACAGTTATGGCAATAGGAAGAGTAGCCAAAAATACTCGTCTTGAGACATTGATCAATTTCAAAGTTTCAGTAAGAACTTCCAATAAGTCAACTTTTGTTGGTACATTGCTTTCATATGATAAATTCATGAATCTTGTCCTCACTGAATGTGAAGAATTCCGTTTACAACAGAAATCCAAGAAGTATCTTGAACAGGTGAAAGATAATCAAGATGTGGATCAATCAAAAATCAAAGAACAAAAGAGGTTGCTTGGTTTGGTAATTCTTAGGGGTGAGAATATCGTAAGTGTTGTTGCTCAAGCGGCTCCAAATGCAAACACTTTAAAACCCCAATTAAGACTTAAAAAGGGAAAGGTTGCTGTAAAACCTTTGATGAAAAAGCTCACGTCAGGCAAGCCATTTTCTAAATTGGATGCTGGTATTCAAAAACTAAAAAGAAAATAATTGATAAAACCATTTTTTCATCCATCTTCCACTGTATTATTTTGTATATTAATTAAAAAAACCCACTTTAATATTAAAAACGCCCGTTGCAACATATTTCTTTATATCCATATTTATACATATATATATATATATCTTTAAAAACATTAATCAGATATATCTGTTTCTTTCTTTTCTCCCTTCATAGTCTTGAATTTATATATTTTAATTTAATCTAGTTTCAAATTTGTGAATTTAATACTCCTCTAATCCGAAACCCATCTAGCTAGGAATTTAAGACATATTCTATATAATTTTCAGTTTTTACATATTAGGCAAATAGTGGTATATCCGAATAATTTTTAAGTCAAGTTGTTTTTTTTGAATCTTCTTTAAAGATCTATTTTAAAACTTATCATGGCGTGGTACAAGCATTGCATATGAAAATTTGTTGATATTAATACAAGCTAATAAATTAGAAAGTTTATTGGATCTTGGACACATCTCAGAACCGAAGTTATTTAATTAAGCCGGCGGGTCCATCAAACATCAAAACCTACAAGCGGGTACTTAATATGTAGGTTTAATTACATGTAATACTTTTTTATCTCCAGTAAGGCTGTTGCTACAAAAAAAATCAACCCTGTAACTGCCAATTTAACTTCTTACATTACAATATACAATTTTATTATAAGTAAAGAGAGGCACAAAAGACAATATCACGCTTAATTTTTTCCTGTGCATCAGTCATTTTGGAATGTAATGCTGAATCACCAGTAATCAATGCTGCATTTCTTACTTGCATACATATTTCATCCAAAAATGTAATAACTCTCACAATAGTACCTTCTGACTCATCAGCATCATTGGCATATTCCATGATTTCTTTAAAACTCCTACCTCTAGCCCATTCATAGACCGTATTAACAAGTGCAAATCTATCAACCTCTAAGAACGCATCCTCTTCTGCAGTTAATTGAATCCTAAATTCATTAGAAATCACCATAATTTGTTCAACAATAGAACAAATTTTTTCCTTACCTTTCTCTAATCTAGGAGTAGAAAGTTTGGTTTGTTCTTCATCCTTATTATTACTTTTCTTACCATCATAAACAAAACATGATAACAACGCAACAATTTCTTCAGAACTAAATCCACCTAAAAAGTTATCAAAAACCAATTCTGTAATGATTAATTCCCATCCAGAATTAATTTCACACGCTACTCTACCTTTAAGATTAATAGTCAGTTGCTCAGAATTAACATAATCTAATCTTTTTAAAACATCTAATCTTTTGTTATATTCAGGTAATAACTCCAAATTTTCGTCACTTAATGATTTCTTTAAAATCTCAATTTTTTCTGATAACATCATCTTTTGTGAAACCATAAGGTAGTTATCATTTTGGGACATGAGATCAACAACATTATAATCAACCAACAATTCTTGAAGTTTTTTCATATCTTTAGTCCTCGTCAGCACTTGAGTAATGTTAGATTCAACCATCAAATTATGATAATCAAATTCCCTCCACCGGTCCCTTCTTTCGAATTGGCTGCTCAGATCACGCAAAAAATATTCACATTCTTTCACATTTTTATTAACCACTCCTTTAGTAACACTAACAAATTCATGAGAAATAAATTCAATATTATTCAAATTGACATTCTGAATAGAGATTTTATTCTTTTTACAAACATTCCATTTTGGAAACCATTCATTAATAAACCTCTCACCAAATAATGGGTTGAAAAATAATTTGGTTTTTCTATTATCATAACCTTGAAATTTATCAGATAATTCACAAGCAACAATACAATAGATAGAGTTTTTCACAACAGTGTCATTTAAAATTACACCAACAACAGAGTCACCCCTTTCATCTCTAAAAACAATTATTCTATCACGTTTGAAGATTTTCTTACTTTTGTTTGAACGAATTAGTGAAATAAAAATAGATGCTTGTAATTCAGTAATATTGTTTGTTAGCATAAAAATATTTTCCAAAATAGTCAAATTTTCAGAACTAACATCAATTGCAGGTAACATACTGAGATCTTTTTCCAATTTAACAATTTCAAGTTGTTGCTCGGGTAACATCGATTGTGATGAATTCTCACCAAATGATCTCTTAATCATATCTTCAACCTTTAGTGCTTCAATTCTTAATAAATTTAAAATCATTGCATATGTTAATCTAAATTGTGAAGAAAGTTTAGTCGGTGTACCCAAGGCAACTTGCTTTAAACTCATCTTGTCTAATGGTTGTTGGTATGCCATTAACATAACTGTACCGATTTTATCTAGACCACGACGGCCAGCCCTACCTGACATTTGTGTAAATTCACCAGGGAGCAAATCCCTAAATCCTGTACCATCATGTTTTCTTAAAGAACTGAAAACAACAGTTCTAGTTGGCAAATTAAGACCCATCGCAAAAGTTTCTGTCGCAAACAAAACTTTTATTAATGATTTAGAGAATAAAATTTCAACAACTTCCTTAATGATGGGCAACAAACCACCATGATGAACAGCAATACCCCTTTTAAGCATTTCTCTCATCCTTAAAATTTGTGGTAATTCTCTATCTTCCTTTTTTAACCTTGAAACAGCCTTATCTATAAACATATGAATTTCTGACGATTCTCTTGAATTAGAAAAGTTGAACCCACTCAAACTTTCAGCATACTCTTCACATCTCTTTTTAGAAAAGACAAAAATAACAGCAGGTAGTAAGTCTTTTTTTCTCAAATAATCAACCAAGGTGGTCCACGATTTACTTGTTGGTGCATCTCTTTTAATGAATCGTGGACCATTACCAAGATTACTTCCACCACGACCTCCCCCACGGCCACCTCTTATATTACTACCACGACCATTCATGGTACCAGACCCACGAACACCTCTAATGTTTTTTTCAGTATTGTTATTCTTATTAAAATCATTATTTGATTTATCTTTGAATTTATTAAATTTGTCTGAATGCTGTGTAAATCCGATTTCGGAGAAATTTCTATTAGAATCAATAACTTTATAAGGAGTATCTTTAGCAAAAATGAAAATTTCTAACGGAACAGGTCTCTTTGGAGTAGAAATAACATAAATATCCTTTTGTTTTGTTCTACCCACCCAAGATGCAAATTCCAATGTGTTTGGAACAGTTGCCGATAAAAGAATGAGTTTAACATGATCAGGCAACATGATAATTACTTCTTCCCAAACGACACCTCTATCAACATCATTAACATAATGAACTTCATCAAAAATTACAAATTCCACATCTCTTATAACATCAGAACCCCTATACAACATTGACCTTAAAATTTCAGTAGTCATAATTAAACAGTTAGCTTCTGGATTAATTTGAACATCACCTGTAATCACACCAACATCTATCTCTTTAAAAGTATGCTTGAAATCTCTAAATTTTTGGTTACTCAATGCTTTAATAGGAGATGTGTAAATAGCTTTTGTCATATTCTTGTGTGCCATTGCAATCGCATATTCTGCGACAACAGTTTTACCAGCAGATGTATGAGCAGCAACAAAAACAGAATCACCTTGTTCTAAATGATATACAGCTTCTTGTTGGAAAATATCCAATTCAAAAGGCCATTTCCTAGCTGGATTTGGAATCAATTCGTCGAAATTTTCAATTTTATGGTCTAAATCAACAACATGAGCCCAATTGGTTTTACGTTTCTGTTGTAAAAGAAGAGTAGATGATGCAATTGCAGGTCGAATAATAGAAATTTTTGGAACAAATTGACTTATTTCCTTTTCAAAATCGTCATCATTTTCTGTTATTTGTGTATTTGATCCAATAGTTTCAACTTCCCTATCAATATGATTAAAATCATCATCATTATCATCAACGTAATCGCCTTGTACATCAAAAAGTTCTTCCAAATTTTCTAAAGTACCATTAACATTATCAATACTTAAAACTGGAACTTGAGGATCTGCGACATCATAATCAGGTAATTGAAGACCTCTTTGAAAACCTTGTGGAATATCAAATAAACCAAATTTGTCACGATGTAGGGATTTGGTTTTAGATGTTTCTTCATTTGAGTTATCAATAGTACTTTTTAAACCACCTGGTAAAAATGGTAAATTTGATGTATTTCCTTTAACATTCAATCTGGATCCTCCAGTATATTTTCTATTCATAGATAAAGAAGAAGAAAAATCATCAGCTACATATTCCTCTTCAAAAGAAACAATCGAACCATGTATACCTCCTCTTTTAAATCTGATGGATGTTCTATTTAGTAAGGTTGGAACATTTATTAGTGATATGCCAACTTCTGCCCTTTTTTCCCCTTTCAATTTTGGAATTTCATAAAATTCATTTAATAAGTTCCATGGTAATTGATGTGAAGGAGTTAAGAACTTTTCTTTCAGTTCATCATTTGATTTTTGTTCGATGTCTGAAGTGTCTTTCACTGTCTGTATTTTTGTTTCAGGATCCAATGGAGCATCATCAACAGGTGATAATTCTGCCAAACCTTCATAAAGTTTATCCAAAGACTTCATTTTTGTTTGATGTCTTTATCTTTGGTATATTTCAGACTAAATAACAGAAACAGCAACAATGCTCAGCTCAATCAATATCCAAAGCCAACCCATTTTCGTGTCCATTTGCATTTGCAGTATATATATTTTTTATTTTATTTTTATTTTTTTTATTTTATTTACTTCCGTGCACCCTAAAATTCCCCCACATAGTGATTTCCTATTGTCGCTTATATAAATTTGTTAACAGTTAACAGTTCATGCTAAGTGCTAAGTGCTAAGCTAAGAGCGTGGGATTCTTCCGATTCTGAATTCTGGGGAAGAGATGTCTGATGACACTGTTTTACGTTTTACTGGTTCCAAATTCTAGACATTCCACTCTGCTCACCACCACCTCTTTATCTCTATACTCAAAATATAACATTTACATTAATAGAATAATTCTGTTTTAAGAATAGAAAAGGTTTATATAGCAGAAAATACAAAGAAAATCACATATTAACAATACCTGAAATCATCAAAAGGAAAAAATACATCAAATGCCAATTACTACACTTGCCGATTCTAATCCAATCAAACTATGTGTAGTCATTGTTGGGTTGCCTGCCAGAGGCAAATCTTTCATTTCTCAAAAAATAGTGCGTTATCTCTCATGGCTTTCCATTCCTACAAAGTCCTTTAATTGTTCAACCAATTTAATACAACAATTGAAAGAATCTAATACTACTGCAAATCAATTGTTTAATAAAGAAAATACCCCAAATCATGAAATATTAAATAAGACCAGGCAACTTACTCTTGATCAAATATTAAAATGGTTTACTGAAATAGATAATTGTGGTGTTGCAATATATGATGGTATTAATGCTACTAAATTCGAAAGAGATCATATTAATAAAACTTTAAGTGATAACAATATAAATACTGTCTTTTTAGAGTCTTATTGTGATGATCAATCCATAATAGATGTAAATATAACTGATATTGAATCCACCTCTCCTGAATACTTTAATTCTGTTTCCTTACAAGATACTATTAATTCAGTTTCTAATAAGATCCAATTTTATGATAATGTATATGAAACTTTAACAGCTTCCGAAGAAAGTAACCTATCATTTATAAAATTGATCAATTTTTCATCTCAAATTATTTTAAACCATATTGATTCTTATCTTAAGTCTCGTATAGTTTACTATATAATGAATCTACATGTTAAGAATAGATATATTTGGCTGTCAAGACATGGTGAATCTCAGTATAATTTGGAAGGTAAGATCGGTGGTGATGCAGCGTTAAGTGAACGGGGTATCAAATATTCTCACAAACTGGTAGAAATAGTTGATAAATACATACCAAATCATGATAGGTTAGAAGTTTGGACCTCTACTTTGAAAAGAACTCAACAAACAGCTAAATATTTACCTTTCCCAAAAAAGCAATGGAAAGCATTGGACGAGTTAGATGCAGGTTCTTGTGATGGTTTAACTTATGATGAAATTGCAGAAAAATTCCCGGAAGATTTTAAAGCTAGAGATGATAACAAATTTGAATACAGATATCCAGGAGGTGAATCATATAGAGATGTCATTACAAGATTAGAACCAATAATTATGGCTCTAGAAAACCAAGAAAATGTTCTTGTGATCACTCATCAAGCAGTTTTAAGATGTATTTATGCTTACTTTATGAATGTTCATCAAGAGGAAAGTCCTTGGATGAGTATACCTTTACACACGCTGATTAGATTGGAAATTAAAGCATACGGTACAGAAGTAACAAGAATTAAAGCAGATATACCCGCAGTTTCAACTTATAAAGAAAAAGGCACTTCAAAACTGGGTGAATCTAATAATAGCTTGAATATTATGAGTGGTTCTGTTATTAGCGGTATTACCGATAAAATTGTCAATTAATTAGCTATTTATTTATTTTCTAACAAAGAATGATACTGTATCATCTATTTGGTTATTATGTTTTTTTCTCTTTCTATATAAACTATATGATGTAATATATTTTTTTCGTTAAGTAACTTCTTAATTTTATAATGTTAATCATATTTTTTTTTTAAATATATTATTATATCTTATATTTTTTTCTATACAATTTACATTTCATTTTTGGTATCATGGTTTATCATTTCTTCGATTTCTTGAATTTCATTTAATTTAGCTTTTAAGAACTTATATTTATCATCACCATACCAATCATCTAAAAACATATAGCTAATATTGAAGTTTCTGTCAAATTTTCTTCTAAATAAATGCCAATAGATTTTAACATATGATCTCACTAAATAACGACCATCGATTCTAACTTCTTTCGATGCACATGAGTTAATAACAAATAATATGAACATAATTACTAAAATAAAGAACATCAAGTGAATTAATTCAAAACTTTTTGGTAATGACGCTAGTACATACAAAGTTGGAACAATTATTAGCAATAATATACATAAAAACATTAAGTTCATCATAATAATATTAAAACCACGATAACAGAATTTGTATGCTAAGATGTAATCAAACCTCTTGATTATTTCTATTTCTTCATCTGAGAATGTGATTACTTTTTCTTCAAATTTAAAGTCCATAAAATCAGACAATGGTTTAAAGTGTGGAATCCAATAACCACCATTTCTACTCGGAAATTTTAAATTAATATTTCTTGAACAATTTTTATTGTTTGATTTTGCTGGAAAGGTCACATCTTGAAATGGTACTGAATTAATTAAAGAAACTGATTGCTCACTTTCAGGTTCATACGATTGAATTTGTCTTTCATCAAATGAATAATCAACATTTGATGAAGTGAGACTCTTGTCATCTAACTTCTGATCAAATGTTGTAGGTTCATTTTCTTTTGTAACATTTTGACCAATTTGTTCAGCTTGGTTAAAATCAGTTATTTCTAGGCTTTTTTTATAGTCTTTTATTGGAATAGATTTTCTAAAAGTTTCCTTTATCTTTAAATCTTCTTCAAATAAGCTAATTTGAGCACCACTTGTCTCAACTAAATTACTTGTTTTCAACCATGCAGTTCCACTTTTACTTTGTGGAACAATGCTCAATTTAGGAATGGCAACATTCGGATCACTTATTGGCATTAGATTCTCAGGTAATCTAATTTCATCATACTTTTTTTGGTATGATGAGGTAGATGCTAATACATAATCACCTTCCTCAATATCTGTTTCTAAAATTCCATACGGGCTACTAACATTACTTTTTACGATAGAATGTGTATCGTATGTTGTTACTTTAGAATTTAAGTGCTGACTGGATGGGAGTGAGATTAAGTCTGTACCTTTACCTGATATTAAATTAGTGATTAATTTGGCATCTTCAAATTTATAGCTAGATTTAGACATTTTCCTAGAATTTAAATTTGGTATAGCTTTTGATTTGGACTTTGATAATTCTAATTCTTTTGTTTTTTCTCTTTCCGTCTTTCGTTTGAACTCATTAATGTATTTGGCACTGTCTGCAGAATCTTCCCAGTACTTTTGTGATGAGTAATACGTCCACGATAATGGATCTTCTGCATACGATGTTTCATCAATGATCCGTAAAGCAACCCTTTTGTTTCGTACTGCTGAATCCATTGCTGAAGTATGGGCATCATCTGTAAACTTGGACTGTGAACAGTTCGATAACGTCGGACTAGAAGATACTCTGTCCATATGAGTATTTTATACTTGATATTTACTAGTCGAATTTTAAACTTAATAACGAATCGCCTAAGAATTTTCAATTAATCTTTTGATTAACCACTTCAGCTTGATGAAAACAGTGAAGTTAGCTGTTATAAGTAAAAGCAAAGACTTGGTTAACCTTAAGTTTTACCTTGAAATTAAAATTATAATATCAAAGAGTTAAGAAGTTAAATGCACCTCCAAATTCCTTGTTTCGTTTATTTATATACTCAAATGATTAAAAAATAAAGAGGGCATTTTTAAATTTCCAAATAGGGAAAATCGAAAATTGTCGCAACTTTACTACTAGGGTGATTTTAGGAAATATTTCCCAATATATATTGGTCGTAATTTTCCACTCCTATTTTATATTTATATAACATCTTTTCTTTTTGTGTTTCATTTAATATCGAACATTAATTTATCAAAACCAAGGTACATCATTCACAAAGAAGTTTATTAGATACCACTAAAAGATATTACTACTGTCAAAAGAGATAGCTAATTTTATTCGAGAATTAAAAGTAAAAAACAGATCAAATAGATGATAGTAAGTTCAGATTAAATATACATTTTCATCGGTATTCGATAGTATCAAGGCTCTATACTAAATTCGCAATTGGCTGTATGTGAACGCATAATTCCGACAAAAATCAAAAATCAAAAAATGTGCCGATGAAGCGAAGTTGACAGTAGACAGTGAGCTTCGTTGATGTTGCGTAATCGCCTGCCATAAAACTATTGAATAACCTTCTTCCATCAGTAGTATTAATGTTCTTGACGAAGCTACCATAACATTTATTCATTAAGTGTTGTTGATTGATATCATCAATGGATAAATTTTTATCCATGTCTTCACATGCTGTGTGAAATGTTGGATCTTGTGTATCATTGATACTTTCATTTTGATTGTTTTTAATGTTTGACATGATTCAAATTTTTTTCAGTAACACGATGTGTATATTCCAAAGTTTTAAATAATATAATACATTTTATATTATAAGCTCGATACTTACAAGAGAAAAGATTCTATATATATACAATATTAAACTTGAGTCCGTTTTGTAAATATGAAAATTGAAAATTTTGTTGATTTGAGAATTATGTATTTTCATATAATTACTCACCAAACTCTGAACGATTACTTAAGCCAGGGTTTCCTTGCCTTGCCCTGGCTCCTAATAAAAAATCTCAAATCGCTTTTCATTTCACATTTTTTCCACTATTTACGTCATTGTTAATGAGAACTATTTACATGTTTATATAAAGGTTTTGATTTTTAATTATTCTTATTGAGTTTCATAGCAGCTTCTTTTAACAGAGAACGAACTGCTTTCCAAAGACCAATGACTTCAGTTTCGGTTGGCCAACCAGAACCTGCCCATCTGATCTTGTATGAGCTATCAACAATGTATATATAACCAGAATATGCATTTGTCAAAAGTAATTTTTCACGATCATCTCTTGATAAAACTGTATCTCTTCTAGCAATCAAATACTTATCATGCTGCTCCTCTGGTCTTTGCTGTGATACCTTACCTGGTGTAATAAAAGTATGAATAAAATGTTTTGAAGCATTTTCACTTAAAATTACCTCAACAATTTGAGCGCCTGGATATTCTTGTTTAAATACTTCAAGACCAGAATTAGTCATATAGTTATCTTCACTGTCTTTAATTTTAAAATAATCGTTAGTCATTTCATAACCTGCATCCGTTGAATAAACTCTTAAAATACTTAATTTGGCCTTATCTAATACATCCATTAAATCCATTCTCTTTCCAGTTAATGACTTTACTCTAAAATTAGGGAAAAATAAAGATCTATCTTTACGAAAGTAAGATATAGGTGATTCAAATAATCTACCTTTAGTTTTTGTGTATACATGGAAATCGTACATACCTCCGTACGCTAAATCTTTTTGAATGGCTTCAACTCTAGTTCTTCTAGTTATACCATCAAAATAGAAATTCCATAATTTCTTAGGTAAGTTCAAGTTTTCCCATGTTAAAATAGATTCAGATTTTGTGTCTTTGAGTCTAGTTGGAGGTTTTGAAAAACCAAATGGTTTAGCAATTTTGAAATATTTGTGAGGTTTTGGTACAATCTTGGCCATACTCTGACCGAGATTACCTAAAAAGCCCGCATTTCTTGTAAAGACACGAGGTCCTAGCATCACCTTTCCGTTCATAGATGGTGGTATAGAGGGTAAATATTTCACAGATCACGGTTTACATATATATTACCTGTGAAACTTGACGTAACCCCGACACATCAATCTCCAACCACTAATCTGTTGAGGAGCCGGCACCTCTGATACTCTCAGTGTAACCTCAGTTCGCAGTTCTCAGTGAGCTTTCTAATTTTGAATGCCTCATAAAAATTGCCAATCTGCAATCTCTAACGATGAAAATCGAAAATCGAGAAATGCGATGCAAAAATAAAAGAATAGATAAAGTGAAAATGTATGGTGAAGATACGGTGGAAAAGTAATTAGGATAAGCAGTTTCTTATGGGTTATTTATTATATCTATATTCTTTTTACATAAACCACAACAGCCAACAGGGAAATCATGGATATCAAAAAGATATTTAACAAGAAAACAGGCAAGTCCAAGTCTAATAGCTATTCTGATGGGGTTAACCCCGACTCAAATTCAGCCAAATCGATAACTTCAACAGGATCTTCGACAAATTCTTCATCTAAAATGACAACAAATAATCATATTTCAACTCAATATCAAGTAGAAAACAATATATCATCAGCACAAAGTTTTCAATACTTATATAATTCTAATACAAACTCTTTATTCAGCTCAAAAAGAACAATGTCAACAGGTTTTTCATCACAACCAAGTTCCAATGTTTCAGCTTATAGCAAGGTTAACGAACAAGCAAAGATTACTAGTATAGGTAGACCGTTGAGAGTATTACACGAAGAAGACCAGGAAGATGAAGGTTATTCTAATTCAAGGGAAGAGAAATCATCCATTATTAACGAAGATAACTCTGCTTCTATTCATAAGAATAGTATTTCTCGCAAAAAATCCAATTTCTCCGATGATGTATCAATTTGCCCAACTGAAAAATCAAATATTAGTCTTCAAAAATCATCTAATAGCTTTAATGATAATATTTCAGAAAATGAGTTAAAATATCAACTTGATGAATACGTCAAGAGTCAGTTAAGATTATTAGCTTCTTCTATTGGAAACATTTTGTTCCAAATATCACAATCTGTTTTAAATTTAACAAAAGCTTCGATAACAATAAGTGAAAACATTAATTCAACATACAAAATTATCAAGAATAATAAATACTTGTCTTTATTAGCATCAGATCAATTTGATACTATTAACTCCATTGGATTAAGACGAATAATAAAAAGTATATTACATTTGTTTGACAATTTATTGATTGGTGATGTTTATAATAAATCTAAAGCATCTGTGATAAAGAACTTATACGACTTATTTTATTTGATCAAGATTATACCAAATAAAGCCAATGAATTAACTAATTTTATAACTTACATGAAACCTACTATATTTCCAATCGATTTAAATGCCTCTAATTTCCCAAATGTTGAGAAAGCTGATCAAATAATGACAAGCCTTTTGTCTAAGGGTAAAGAAAGTTTATTCTCTGATCAAGAAGGTTCTTTTATTGCACCTGTTTTAAGAGGATTTTTTTTGCCTTCTTTAACTATAATTACATTTATTTTTGGATTCCCAGAAATTTCTAAAGAACATCATGATGTTATAAAGTTTTTTTCTACACAATCTACTGATACCCATTATTTACTACAAAAAAATAGCATCAAATATGCTTCTACTAATTTAAAAAATATAAAATTAAAGTGTCCATTTAGAACCATTGATGAAAATCAAGGATATGTACCTATATCAATGTCTATTTCCAGTGATTCTTCATTAATGTCAAGTGGTACATTAGGTGGATATTTATATCCTAAGGTTCCAGAAAATTGCTCAAATTCAAAGTTACTAAAGTACAGAGGTCAAATTTTTGGTATTACTTGTGCTCACGTTGTTTTAGGAAATGAAAATGGAAACGAAGATAATGTACTTCACCCTAAAGTATCTACCCCATCACCTGTATTGATTAATTTATTTAAAAATGCTTTATTGAATGAAATGAATCATCATTCTAATAAGTCTCCTGAATATAAAGCTTATAATGAAGCCGTTCAAATGATTGATGTTGAGTATCCAGTTAAGAAAATGATGATTAATGGTAAGAAATATAATAGAAACCTACCTAGTGAAGATTTAGGTAGTATTATATGGGGTGAAAGATTGATTAATGAAAATAGACTAAGTGATTTGGCTATTATTAAGATAAATGATGAATTAAAGAAAAAATTTGTTAATTATTTAGGTGAAGATTTACAATTATCACAATATGATCCATCATTAATTTTATCTAATTTAAATGTTAAAAGAACTGTTAGTTTACAACCACGTAAGAATGGTATTCTAAATAATGCCAATTTGAATGTATTTAAAGTGGGTAGTACTAGTGGATTTACTAAGGGTAAATTAAACGGAATGAAAATGATTTATTGGTCTGATGGTTCATTACGCAGTTCTGAATTTATTGTTGCTGGATCAAGTGGTAAAATGGAAGGATTTGCTAATGGTGGAGATTCAGGTGCATGGGTATTATCAAAATTAAGTGAGGTAAATAATATTAAAGGTAATTTTATTGATGAATTTGTAAATGAAGATGAAATCATTGAAGAAGATGAAAATAAGGGTAGTTTAAGTTCATTTATTGAAAGTTTTATCCCATCCGTTGGATTAAATGGTGGAATAAAGAAAAGTCAAGATAAAGTTAAAAAGAGAACAAAAATGACATCAAAGGATAAGAAAGATAACCAAGGAGTAGAGAGTGGATTAGGATTATTGGGTATGTTACATTCATATGATGGAGATTACAAACAATTTGGATTATTCACCCCAATTGATGATATTTTAGAAAGATTAGAAACAGTAACGGGAATTGAATGGGGTGTTGTTGGATGTACTGAAGAATGTGAAGGTGATGGTGATGGTGACCTGACTGAAGGAGCCAGTAGCAGAACTACAAGCATAAGCAGTACCAGTGAAAGAAGTTATAAAGAAAGTGAAGAAGAATATGTAAAATAATTATATTAGAATCGAATAAGAACAGTATTTAATAAATGTTTTTTATCTTGTATTTTTTTTTAAATTTCATCTCTGTTATTGATATTATAACGATTATATATCTAAGAATTTATAAAGAATAAGAAGGTGAATTAAATAAATAACAGAAGTTGTTGATTTGTTTCATGAGAAAGTACTTATGGACTTACTTAGCTTTTGTTGTTTTGTGTTGTATCGTGATGTGACTTGTTGTCTTTTTATTTTGTATTTTGTTTCTTTGTGATTTGTTTTGGTTACATTAATCCTTATACTTAATGGTCCTCTGGATCAATTTCAACAATCCAATGGTTACCAATAATAGGAATGTGCTTGTAGAAAGTATCTTGGAATAATGGCCAGTGTTCAGTGAAAGTTGCAACACCTGCACCAGCAGCAGCACCCCAAAAGGTTAAGATTGGAATGTAAGCAACGATGCTCTTGACATGATAACCAGCAAAAGTTGCTGCGTGTTTAAGGACAGGACCAGAAGTGTACTGTAAGATGGAAGGTATTATAAATTTGTTTATGAAGACAGTTCAACATGTTAGTATTATAATTCATAAAGTAAAGTGAATGTTGTTAAGACCTATTTGGCCCAATTTCTTGCTTCTGAAAGTTTTATTCAGAAGGAAATATGTGTGATATACATACAGCCATTGTATGTAATTTATATAATATATATAATATATATGTTATTGTGGTTCTAGAGTTGTTCTGAAGTACCTCTTCCAACTTTCAACCACCATGTACCTCCTTTAAAACAGTGCTAATTATTACTGTACATGTATTCTCATCTTGTCTTCGCTCTTCACTCTTCACCACTTTTTCTGGCTGCTGACGTCAGCACACAGAAAATGCTTGGGTTTTTAATTGTCAAATATATATTATCTTCCTCGTCGCTGATTGGCCAAAAACCTGTGCGTCGATCGACGCACAGTTACCCCTTGCCGCGGTATCCTTCTTTTTTGGGTGCTTCGGTCTCCGCGGACCGTTCTTATCTGGCCGGTCCTACTTTTCTCCTCGTAAAGAGCCTACCAGCCGCTGGTAATTTGTTGATTGAGTGGCCCTTTGACACAAAGTATGGGAGGACCGGAGTTGTTATATGTTAGTTAAGATACCTGGTGGTAAATGGTGGATGGTGGGTTAGGATGGGATAGTTATGTATTCCACATCTATATATATAAAGATATAAAATTCCCTTATCACCACCACTTGTTCCTTTTCCCCAATTCCAATTTCAAGTTGTCTTCTTGCTCTTGCGAACAATACTTTTACAACATCAATCTAAACTATATAACTGTAAACTACTACAAACCATTACAAACCACTGAAAATAATAATATGCCTTCGAGAACCAATGCTGCATTCTTTCCAGAAAAAATAGATCCAATTTGTCACGCCAAAATAGATTATACCGTCTATTACGGTACATTTGCTCATACTCCTATATTAGGAGAACTAGACATTCTTGCATTCACGGCTATTGGTGTGGATCAAGACGGTACAATTGATTTTATCGTGCCAAAAATCACAGATAACTCAATATCTAATTTGATTTCAATAACATTGGAGAATTCTACTTGCAAAAATTTAATCAAGGAAGATATTAAAATATTCAATATATCTGATGATGAAAACAAATTTTTCTTTCCTGGTTTTATAGATACACATATTCATGCTCCACAATTTCCAAACAATGGTATCTTTGGAAATTCAACACTTTTAGACTGGTTAGAAGTTTATACTTTCCCACTCGAATCTTCCTTTACTAATTTAGATTTTGCAAGTCAAATTTATACTAAAGTCATTCAAAGAACTCTTGGTTATGGTACAACCACTGCTTCATATTATGCAACTATTCATACTGATGCTTCAAATCTCTTGGCTGATTTATCTTTAAAATTAGGTCAACGTTCCTTTGTGGGTAAAGTTTGTATGAATCAAAATTCTCCTGATCATTATATTGAAACAATTGAAGAATGTAAAAATTCTACAATTCAAGTAATTGATCATATTAAAGAAAGAAATCCATCTGGTGATTTGATTAATCCCGTTCTTACTCCAAGATTTGCTGCTTCTTGTACAGATGATTTATTGAAATGGTTAGGCGAATTAAGAAAGAAGGGAGATTACCATTGTCAAACTCATCTTTCTGAAAATCATCGTGAAATTGAATGGATTACAAAAATGTTCCCACAATACCAAAGTTATACTGATATCTATTTGCAAAATAATTTGTTAAGTTCAAAGACAACTTTAGCTCATTGTATTCATTTATCAGACGATGAAATGAATATTCTTAAATATACAAAATCAGGTGTTTCTCATTGTCCAACATCTAATTCCTCAATTACATCAGGTGAAGCTAGAATAAGATGGCTATTAGAAAATAATATTAGTGTTAGTTTAGGTACAGATTGCTCTGGTGGATTTACACCTTCTATTTTGGAAGTTGCAAAACATGCTCTTTTAGTCTCTAGACATTTAGTTATGAAAACTAAAGATGATAATGAGAAGTTAACTTCTAATGATGTATTTTACTTGGCAACTATGGGTGGTGCCAAAGTTTTAAATATTGAAGATAAGGTTGGATGTTTCAAAAAAGGTTTGAAATTTGATGCACAATTAATTAACTTGAATGCTAAAGATTCTAATATTGATATTTTTGAATTTCAAAATCCAATGTGGAACACACTTCCAATAAATGACTCAAAAAAGAAGTTTGCAGATTTGCTTGATAAATGGTTATTTAATGGTGATAATAGAAATATAGAAAAAGTTTACGTAAACGGTCGTAACGTTGTTAGTAGAGTTTAGGTTTTCAAAGTTCTGGGTGTTTTTTTAATATTTTGGTTTAATTCTATGTTTTTTTTTTTTTGCTTTCCAGAATATACGTTTAATAGTATAAAATATTATTCTCTTTTTTTGTTATACATATATATAATTATACAATTATTTCGTTAATTTAGTGGTAACATAAACTATACAATAATGGTAAATTACCATATTTTTGTTGCCAGTTTGTAATAAGGTCGGGTATTTCATCTTCCCAGCATTCTGAGTGAGAGTTATCTCCATCTTCCTGAGATTTTCTGTATAATTCATTTAATGAATTAGCTAACTCTAAAATAGCTTTACCACCAATTTGTGCATTTTCATGATCATCCCTAATTTCAACATTAAAAATATGAACTTTATTGTTAATTTCATTTGGATTAAAATAATTCCTAGCCAAAAAGTCTTCAATGATATTATCAAAACAACGTTCTTCACAAGTTATTACAATTTCAAAATCTAGTTCACTTTCAAATCCTGGATGTTCTTCTTCAGGTAACTTTTGCATTGGTTGATTAAAATATGGCCAACGTTCTGGCGCTTTCTTAATGTTCATATTTCTTACAGTCATATCTAAAACACCATTATTCTTATGTACTTTAATACCTTGAGATTCTAGTACTTTCATGATTTCTGTATATGGAGTACCAAACTGGAAAACATTTGGTTTATTTATTGATGGACCAGGCAATCTAACAGCTGATCCAGTGCCATAAGATCTTACAATGTATCCAGCATTCTTAAGTACTTTATGGGCTTCCATAGAACGGTTATTGTTTGAAGCACACACTGTACAAAATCTCAAATTTGGTATATCTTCCATGCTTCACTGTTTATGGATATAGAAGATGTATATTACAGAGATTGAAATTATATAAAATTAAGAATTTGCCATTCGGAATCTTTGATACTTTCCATAGTTCCATTTTTGAAATTTAAAATTTACCATTTACGAGGCACCAGATGAGACAAACACAATGTCGCACCAGAAGATTGATAATCGGAAAATCTAAAATCGAAAATAAAATCAAAAATTAGAGTTGCTGTCTATGTTTATCTTGGATTACTGATTGCTGCTGATTTCTGATTGCTGATTGCTAAATCTGGTGAATGGAAAGGTGCCATATTGGGGAATATTATAAGACCCGAAATCACTTTAAATAAAGTAGAAATATTGTTTTCTTTTTTTTCAATCATTACTATTTAGCCATGAGGATATCAAGTTTTGGGTTACTATTTTTACTTATCCCATCATGCCAGGCACTATCTAATTCACCATCTGGACAAATTAAAGAAACACCAGTATTAGTATCAGCATCACCAGTATTATTTAATACTATTTTAGATGAATGTACACCATCACTTAAGGCTGGAGAGATAAGGATACATTCTACAAGTCAGAATGCTCCAGACACTGCATCAACAGTTACTGAATTAAATGTTCATTTAGAATCTGGTAATGTTGATAAAAACAATATTGATTCAAATTCCACGGTACCGAATTTTCAAAGTTTTGAAGAATGGAAAAGAAACAAACTAAATCAGTTTAATAATAGTAAAAGTAATAATTTAGAATCCACTCTTGAAAATAATAATAAAGAAGTTTTGAATAACCATGGAGTTGAAGTACATAATCGACTTAAACAAAATTCTAATTCTACATCTAGTAATATAAAATCTAATTCAACCAGCAAATTAAGTAAAGATTTTAAACAACTTCATCAACAGCGAAACAGAAAGAGAGAAGATGGAGAAAGTAATCATGATGATAATCAATTAGGAGATGATATGGTTATAGAGATTTCTATGTTTACAGGATCCGATGAAGATCAGGGTAAGTTATATAAGGATAGATTCAATTTTGCATCATTTGATTGTGCAGCTACTATTGTAAAGACCAATAAAGAAGCAAAAGGTGCCAATTCAATCTTACTTGATAATAAAGATATATATTTACTTAATGAATGTTCTGCCCAGAATAAATTTATTATTATTGAATTATGTGAAGATATTTTAGTTGATGAGGTGTTAATTGGTAATTATGAATTTTATTCAAGCATGTTTAAAGATTTAAAAATCTTTGTTAGTGATAGATTTCCAACTACTCAATGGTATCTTCTCGGTGGATTTCAAGCTGAAAATATTAGAAAGTTACAATCATTTAATATTGAAAATCCTTTAATTTGGACAAAGTTTATAAAGATTGAATTCTTGTCTCATTATGGAAATGAATTCTATTGTCCAATTTCTTCAGTTCAAGTGCATGGAACTACTATGATAGAACAATTTAAGGATGAAAACCCAGATATTGATGAAAGTAATGATGATGCTGTTGTTGTTACTGTTAATAAGAATATTAGTATGTTAGATAATATAAAGCCTGAATTTGACGTTAAATTTGATCAATTTACAAATGATATTCATTTTAAAGATTTAGATGGTGAACTTGGAACGAATTGTACATCATCAATCTATCTTAAATTGGATCAATTTTTAAATGATTATGAGAAAAAACAAGATGAAAATTTTGATCAGTGTTTGATTGATGATTATATGGATAATTCCAATGACGAAACAGGACAATCTAAAACTATTGAGACTAAGTCCTTTTCATTTTCTCAAATTCCAAAAGTACAACCACAAGATTCAATTTATAAGAATCTAGCCAAAAGATTATCCTTATTAGAATCTAATGCAACTTTATCATTACTTTATATTGAAGAACAATCAAAACTTTTGAGTGAAGCATTTGCCATTCTTGAGAATGAACAATCAATTAAATTTCAAAATATTTTAATTCAACTTAATACAACAATTCAATCTCAAATGACTATTTTTCAAAAATTAAATATGGACGTGTACACTTCATTCTCAAGACTTTTCGAATATCAACAGCAAAATTTTGATGAACGTACTAATGGAATTTCACAAGAAATTGATCATATTTCTAATATGATTTCACTTTACAAGACACTTACGTATTTATGCATAGTCATCATTGTATTGATGTTCATTTATATCTTGATGACAAAGAGCGTATATATTATTGATGAATCATATTCACGATTATCAGGAACGGCACCAAGTTCACCATCAATTTCTCCTTCAACATCTTTGTTTAACATGCGACAAGTGAGTTATGACTCAAGTATGTCATCTCGACAAGCATCATATAGTTCAGAAGAAGGGAAACCGATTATTATATGGAAGAAGTGGAGTAAAGGCTCTGATGAAGTTGATATTGATCCGTTTACACCTGAAGCATCACAACCATCATCACCTAAACAACTTGATCATAACGATTCTGATTATGTTTATGAGGAATGAACTTATAATCTAATTAACGGAGGCGATTTTAATCTAATAGTGGTATTAGATTTGTTTTAATTTTTAGTGTTTTTTTTAGAGATTTTTTTCTAGAAGTATAATTAAAATAATTAGAAATGTAAACTAAACCGAATGTAAATAAAGTTATAAAGATAAACACAAGGTAATATAGAAGAACTAAAGAGAAAAAGGTTAAGAAAAGAGACTTAGTGAGAGAAGATAAGAAAATGTCTTTTTTTTGCGTAGATATATATTATATTATTACAATATATTGTGGGTATCGAGTGTTTAAGAAGGGAAAACAATGGGGTATGAAAATTGTGAATTGATGGATATTAAATAGCCAGTCATATAATTTTGCTTTCCAGACCATTCATAAAAGCATAATCTGCTGAATTCAAAGAAAATGAATAAGAAGTTGCAGAAGATACTGAGGAGAATGAAGAAAAATTTGAAGGTGAATCACATTGAGGATCAAGTATTGAATCATCTGTTGAAGATGTAGAAATGATTGACAAATCTCTTTGATTTGTCACTTGAAGTGGTTGTTGTGAAATTTGGAATGGAGAATTATCATTAAAATTAAGTAATAAATTAGATAATTCTATGGAATATTGACTTGTAATATCAAAAGTTTCACCTTCACAATCATTTGATAAAAGTGATAAATCTATTTGATAAAGATCATTATCTTGAATAAATCTTTTGACAACAGTCATAACTCCTAAAGTAGTATATTTTTCAATCAATACTTCTGAAGGATTAAGAATTGATTTGAATAAATTAAAAGATATTTCTCTAATTTGATTGATTGTATCTAAGCCATTAAAGCCAGAAACAAAAGGTCCATAATTTTGATTTTTTGGTTTAATATTTTCTTCATTATTATCCATATTAAAATTTTTTGTATCATTCATTAAATTTTCAAAAATTTGATAAATTTCATTTATATAATTTGAACCAACATCCATATTTAAAATAGAACAAGACATAAGAAAACAAGTTATACCAATAATAGAGGTTTGATATGTAAGATATACTCTATTATACAGAGTTAATTCACATAAATATCTTGAAACAGCTAAAATTGCAGATACAGTTGGAGTATTTGATTTATATAAATCTAAAGGTTTATTCAATAATTCTTTTCCATCAGGATCTGAATATTTAACAGCCAGCTGTAAAATATCTTCTAAATTAATTGCACCTATAGACCAATTCAATGTACTTAATATATGAATTTCCATTTCTCTAAACATAGAATCATCATAAACATTTGAGCACATAAGATTTAATTCTTTAACAGTTGGTACTCTTGATTTTTTATCTTCATATTTAGAAGCAATCCAAAGTGCTGTACAACCAATCAGTTGATAATGTTGTTTAAATGCTATTCTTTTAGCACAATATCTATCGATAATATTCCAAGTTAAAAATAAAGTTTGAGATTTAAGTTTTAAAGAAGAATGCATTTGAATAATAAAATTAACTAAATAAGGTCTCATGAACCATTTAACTTCAGGTTGTAAATCAATCATTGTTGGATTTATTGATGAATTTTCTTCTAAATCTTTATAATGAGATGAAATATCTGGTAAATATTCAGCAGCAATAATTTTATTTTTAAAATTCTCTAAAGCTTCTAATTTAGAAGAATATGGTTTGATTGTATGTCTTCTTGGAGGTCCATATGATTTTCTTTGTATCTGTTGTTGTTGATGTTGTTGATGTACTTGCATAGTTAGTTGATATTATAAGTTGCTGATTTTATTGGTATGAAAAAAAGAAAATTATTTTTGAAATTTATTTAGTTGTAAGTTATAAAGGAAAGTTGACTTTGAAAAGAAATGACTGTGTTGTATATAGTTGAGAGAAAAAGAGAGAAATAGGTATCAATGTTTGATTTTTTTCTACTGGTAAAATAAAAATTAAAATAAAATCAAGAAAAAATTTATGAAATAAAAGGAAGGACAACAGGGTAATTGAAATTAATAATAAGAGTAAATAGAAAGAACAGAGAAAGAGAGAGAGAGAGGGAAGCAGTGTTATTATAAAGCTTTATTGAAGTGAAGTGTTCATCAAGTGTCAATTATCGACTATCAAGTAGCATTCAAGTCTTCAGTCAGTAATGAAATTAGTGCAGGGCAGTCTAGCAACGGTTCCAGGTTTAAATTATATTATGTATAGCTCCAACGCTGTCCCTTTCTCCTTTCTCTTTCCCTTTCTTTCTCCCATCTTCAATAGGCATTTCGAAAGGATTTGAGATCTTCCATGCATCCGTATTAGGGGGCGCACGCTGTGCCGCACCCGGCTGCTGTTGACGTTTTCCCAGATAAAGCAATTCTGGGCGCGCGTGGAAGGGGGAGGGAGGCCAGAAGCCAAAATCACACGACGCGTTTGCGTGTGGGGGCTGCAGACTGCGCGTCGACCAAGATGCCTCTTTTTGAGCTTTTTGTGTATTGTGTATTGTGGTTTGCGGTTTTCTGTTTTTTTTGCATTTTCCAGGGATGTAGGATGTAAGATGGAACGTGGAACGTGGAACACGGTGGTATTAATATTCTTAATAATTTGTTAGGGTTATTTTTTGATATTATCATTATATCGACTTGTCCCTTGTCCCCCGTTAGGAACAGGTAACTAGACTCTACACTCTACACTCTACACACTATTTACACGACTCCCAGGGATGGTATTGTAAATGGTTTTTCTTTTTGCCTTACTTCTTTCTCCCTATCCCAAAAACAAAAATTTATTATTGAATTCTCTTTTTGCATTCTGACTTTGAAATTTCAAGTTTCATCCTCTTTGTCACTTGTTATTTTAATGTTTATACAATTTAATAACAAAAACAGCAACAATAATATCACCCAAATTGATGGCTTTTCCTATTTCGGTAACATGTGCCCAATCGGGAAATTTCCACCCTACACTTTAAACAGTTATCAGTTTAAATCCCGAGTCATGTGCGTCAATAAATTATATATACATTATCGCTCATGTTTTATCATTAAATAATTTATCCGCCTAGTGTTGCTAGGTAACTCAACCTAAAAAGTAATCTTTCTTTATAACGTCCCATTCATCGTTATTTTTAACGTTTTAGTTTTGTCGCATCTCGCATCTCGTAATCGATATTCTCTCTGCTCTCTTTGTATATACATTAATATTATCGATTACACATGGTTCAAACTTCAAACAATATATATATATATATATATATATATACTCTTTTAATTTTAATGACAACTCAGATTCACCATTTTGTTATCTTCGCATCATTCGTTAGACAAATTACAAATTACAAATTACTCAAAACTCAAAACTTACTACTTATTCACTACTCACTATACACAACACACAACCCATTAAGATGAACTAATTTTTTTCGCAATGT
This sequence comes from Pichia californica, assembly GCA_030574395.1. Classification (NCBI taxonomy): domain Eukaryota; kingdom Fungi; phylum Ascomycota; class Pichiomycetes; order Pichiales; family Pichiaceae; genus Pichia; species Pichia californica. Next base: position 28,384 of record JAJMEW010000198.1, read on the forward strand.
AAACAGAACACCATTATTCAACTTTCAACTTTCAGCACTTAACGAACCACTTTTAATTTTTATTTTATTTACTATTTCCTATTTCCTTCCCCCCCATGAAAACTTTTACATGAATTTTGAACGATGAATAAATATTTTAACTTTTGCATTTAATTTTTAATTTTAGAATGAAAGTTTTGATTTTTGATATATATATATACAGTCATTTTAATCAAATGCTAACAGCCAGCCATGTAGACCATAATGTTCAACTACGTAGTCCATAGTCGCCAGTTATGAACCCCCGCTCGTCAACTCTGAACTCTTACCCTCCAGCCACTCAGCCCCCGCTCGTCAACTCTCAAGTGTCGCCCACCAGCCGACAACTTCACCAGCCGGACAACTTCACTTACCCTCCAACCACCCACGACCCACCAGTCAACTCCAGCTCCCACCCGCCGGACAACTTCAGTCCCTAATCAACTCCGACCTTTCATCCGCCGGCTTTCAACGTCACCCACCAGACGACTTGACTTACCCTCCGACCACCAACCGCTCACCCTCCCGTTTCGAGCTCTCACCCTCCACCCTCTTAGACACGACCCGCCACCCATTCAAAACTCACCCGCCAGCCACATTACAGACCTACTAGAACATGATAGATAGGTTTTCACCTCATCCCCTCCTTATTGTACTACATGTATACATCATATATACATTGGCTATACTCAATATATATATTGGCTATACTCAATATATACGTTGGCTATACTCAATATATACACCAGATATATTAAGGTAATACTTTAGTTGTAGTTTGTGCCAAAAAAATCCAAATAAGTTTATCGTATAATCTGACTTTTTATAAACTTATACCTTATACTAATTGTTGTATATATATCATGTTTTAATCGTTTCTGTATAAAAAATAATAGTATGTTAAGATGTGTATTTTTTTAGGGCTAAAAGCCTCTAGTTTTGCTGTTTTATAACGTTTTATAAATAACAATTATTCAATTATACAATTCAAACCTATTTCAAGTATTTCCTAATAGGATTACGTAAGCAAAATGGACCAGGTCACGTGCAAAACCTCGGCAATAACTCAGGAAAATATAAAAAAACACGCTAACAAAATAAAAAAACACACTAACAAAATTAGTATGGTAAAAAAACTTTTTTTAAAATTTTGAGCTGGGAAATTTCCGATGGTGTATATATGGACATATTATTTTTGTTCCACGAACTGCTGGTATTATCAATGAAGTTTTTCTTGAGACAAGACATGTTGTCTTCATGAAAAATCCTATATTATATGTCGATGCACCAAATTCTGAAACACCTTTTAATTTATCCACTATATTAGATGAAGAATTGACAGTTGAAGAAGATGCTATTGTGATCAATGAATCTGATCCAATCCTCCTGGATAATTATATCTGGACTGATGATTCCACTAAAATTTTACCTCCAGAGGGTGAAGAATCTGACTTGGAATATCTCAAATTTGAGGATGTCAAATTTGATGACAATGTTGAAGATGATGAGATTTTCAAGCTATAATTTTTGTTAGGATTGCAAATAATTGGTACAATCTCAACGCCAGATGTAATTGATTTAACTGGAATATTAAATTGCACATCAATAAAGCCGCTATACCTGTAAAAGCAACAGATAGTACGTTTTTGTTTTGCACAAATTTCAAATAATTTATTATTGTATTTAACGAAAATGTTTTCCCAGAACTTGCTGGAGCATCTAGAAAATATAGCATGTGTTTTTTGTTTTTAAAGTCAATTGTATTGAAATGATGTTTTTGTTTTACAGTTAAATAATCAATTGAATCATCTCCTAAACTCAGAGGATCAAAATCAACATCTGAGCAATCTTGTTTAATTAAGAACAATAAAAAGCATCTTTTTTTCATTCATCGATGCTAATGATGAATTAGTATTTATATTTTTTCCGTATCTTTTCAAATAAAGAAATTTTAGATCTTCCGTCAATTCCACAATTGTAGAAGATATTAGTTTTGAAGGAAAAATTGTATTTCTCCAATTTTTAGCAGCATAGTTAACATCTTTCTTTTACCTTCAGGTGTTATATTAGAATTTTTTATGTTTTTAATATGTTCATCATCTGTTCCTGTGAGATTTAAATTTAAGCATGATTCATGAAATGTTTTTTGTCCGTTAATGAGAGAATCAAAGCCAGTTGGTTTTTTTATATTTTCAAGTAATAGTTCTATATAGTATCTGGTCTTATCTTTAGCAAAGGGAGAAGTACCTTCAATGTATGAATAACCTATTTCACTGGTCGACCTAACACATCATTCGCATATATTTGTATTCCAAGAAAAGTATTTATTAACTTCTTTATATAGTAATCCATTTCCAAGTAGAGAATCATTTAATTTTTCAAATTTTTTATAAAGATTTTGCATATTATTTGCTTTATAAATTTGTTCTTCTATGTTGTTAGTTTTATTATTTTTGTGTTTAAGATATACTTCAATTCTTTGATTTAATCTAAAAAATCCGAAGAGTGTACTTGTATTGTTTTGTTTTATCAGTTTCTTTCGTTTCAATATTGCTTCTATACGCAATTGAGAATCCATTTTGGTCATGAACACGTAATATTTTAACTGGAGGATATGTGCCTGCCAATTTCTTAACAAAGATTAAATAAACACCTTTTATTCCACTCATATATTGAGTTCTAATTTCGTCCATAAATTTTTGTGTTCCTTCATCTATCTCTTCATTTTCAGGTGATAAGAGCTCAGTATCTGTACCTTTGTTCATGTATTTATATATATATGTGACTACTGCATTGGAGCTTACAGAATCTAAATTGATATGACAATTGTATCTTGATAATAATCTTGGATTGTAGGAAACTGTATTTCTGTCTTGAAATCCTCCAGGTTCTGAAATTCTTCCATTTTCTAATTCTACACATTCGTTTCTATCTTGATGAGAAAAGCCTCCTTTCTTACATTTGCTAGAATGTATTCCGTTTTTACCGCATCTTTCTTTTATACATCTATGTTGAATTAAGCTGTTGACTTGATGATTTTGCTCTTCATCAGTTGAAAAACATCTTTTTACTATTGTGTCTAATACCTCGTAATTTACACTTTCTTTTCTAGGTTCATCTTTTGAATCTAATTCAGAGCATCTTCAAACCATATGTATATGTGGAAGACCTCTTTTTTGAAATTCTGTGATCCAAGAATACGCTGTTATTTCCAATCCTAACTCTTTTAAAAGATTTTTATTTAAGTCATGTACCATTTTGGAGAATGGATTAGAATCATTGTTAAAAAATGTATCCAAAGTTTTTTTGTTATCACGGAATGTTTTAGTATAAAAATTGTATTTTAGTCATGTAAGATATCAATGAAATAATCTATCTTATTTGTGTTCTTCTTGAGTTAGATAGTCATATCTTTTTGAAATATAATCAAGTATTTGCAGATGTCTTAATTTAGATGATTCATTGCTTGATATTGCCCAAATTTCACCAAAATATTCAACGGTTTCATTGTTTTCTGGGTGTTTATAATCTTTTTCAGGAAGTAATCCAGTTGTCAAGATTGATAATTGTCCATTTAAAAATATACAAACATGACCACTTTTTGTATCATGCTTTTTTACTTTGGTTTTATTTCTGGTAAATCCTTAAAATTTCTATTTTAAATATTTCTATTTTAAGTACTTTTATTTTAAGTAATTTGGCTTTTGATTAATGATGTTCAAATAATTCAAAAAAGATCAATGAAATTTCTATTTTAAGTATTTCCATTTTAAGTAACTTGGCTTTTCATTAATCATGTTCAAATAATTGAAAAAATCATTCAAATGGTGCGGAATTCCAAGAAAAAAAATTGTTTTTCCAGTTTCCTTATTGGGCTATTAAAGTGGGTGATTTTGGAAAAGGGTGGGTGGTGGGTGGTGGGCTCTAGTTAAATTTTTATTTCTATTTGAAAATCCTCAAATTTCCTTTTTGAGAAATGAGAAATAGGTTTTGATATCTATGTTAATTGGTACATGAAAGTGTAGTTTTTTTTGTTTTTTACAAGGCTCCACAGCCAATTAATGGTTTTTTACATGGATACATTCTTTAGAAATGTAATTGAAAATGTTGAAAAGTCTAGGAAGCCGATTTTTGATTTAGGTCTTTAAAATTTTTTAAATGGGATTTCTAAATTAAAAAATCGTGAATCCCAAATATTTCTGAAAAAACGTGTTTCTGTGGTTGTAGCTCGTGCAATTTAAATTGGAAAGATACGCAGTACATGGCAATCAGTACTAGGTTGTTGGTTAATTATTTTCTGTAAGTTATAAGTCATTTGAATGATTATTTTAGCATGAATTACACTCAGTTCGGTCAACTTTAAAATTCTCATAATAAAATTGGAAATGTTTTTTTTTCACAACTGTTTTCAACATTTTACATATATATCTAAGCATATTATACTCTGGAAAATCATTTATAGATGATTTCTATATATTATTCAAAAGTTTGTAAAACATGTTTGAAAATTTAAAAAAAAAAAAAATTATACCATAGTGTAGATGGAAAGAGTTGAAATCATATTCATTCAGGGCCCAATGTGCAATGTTCAGGTGTCTGTCCCAAATCAAATTTTCATTTCTTCAAGCTCATCCGCATTCGGTAATCTGAGCGGCTGTCAGTGAGTAATAATCAGTAATCAGCAGAGATCTGTAATCGGTAATCTGTAATCACCAATCAACCAGCGCTAGATAATTGCACACATAACTGCTAAGACCGATATCGCCTGGTAGCCCGATGCATTTTGACACTTCAAGCATCAGCCATTCTCCTTTCTCCACAATTAACAAGGAACAATTAACAATTAACAATTGACAATTGACAAAGAACAATTAACAAGTCACAATCAACAATTAATCCCAAACCTCAAACCGTATATATACCCTGTATATATATTACCTTTTACCTGTTACCCATGACCACTGCCTTCTTCTCCATTCTACAAGTCTCGGTTTTTGTTTTCCGTTATTGTATCGCAGTTAAGGGTTAAGGTTGATAGTTAGTTCTAAAACTGTTATGCAGAACAATTCAAACCCTTATTTTATCGCCATCTCTGACATTAAAGGTACAACAACTGTAGATACTTTTATTACACGTCTATATATACACACACTTACATTTTATATGTATATATGTATGTACGCATACTTGCAACATTTCAAAGGTCGGAACCATAAATATATATATATATATTAAATTTTACTCCAAAAGTTGCAACTTTCATCTTTGATATCTTTGATACTTAGGGTAATATTTACGTTTGATATTTAGGAATTCACAAATAAAGGAATATCGAATATATCAACACTACACCATACACATACTTTTAATATTTCTTAACACAATCAAAACATACCTTTCAATTTAAATATTTTCATCTATTTTCTTTCCAATTTTTATTAAACATTTAAATTTTTCAAGTTTACATTCATTTAGTTTACATCAATATTTCATTCTGTTGATTTATTCAATATTTTCAATTTATTTATACAGGAATTTTATTTCATTTTAATTTACAGTTTTTTTTACATGTACATATTCGAATAGATCATTGCTTTTTCTTACATAAATATTTAGTATTATTTTTTGTTTTAATTTTATAAAATCTTATTCAATCTTATTCAATCTTATTCAATCTTATTCAATCAACAATTCAATTCTTTTCACAACTTATCTTACAAATACATCCCTATATAGGTTAATAATAGCAATCATAAATGTCAATTTCAATGTCAATTGAAGATGGAGACTTTGATTCCATTGAAATTAGAGAACAAGACCGTTGGTTACCCATTGCAAATGTTGATAGAGTAATGAGAAATTCCTTACCAAAAAATGCAAAAATATCAAAAGAAGCAAAGGAGTGTATGCAAGAATGTGTTTCAGAATTTATTTCTTTCATAACATCTCAAGCTGCAGAGAAATGTCTTATTGAAAAAAGAAAAACACTCAATGGTGAAGACATTTTATATTCCCTTCATTCTTTGGGATTTGAAAACTATGCAGAAGTATTAAGAATTTATCTTGCAAAATATAGAATTTATGAATTAGATGAAGTTGAAAGACGTAGAAAGAAATATCTGGCAAGAAAAAAGAAATTGCAATCGATAGAAGAAAACAAGAAACAAAAGATTAATTTTAGTAACACTAATACATCTACTATAACATCAACCACACCAACTGGATCTACTGCTAAAAATAAAAAAGTTAAGAAGAAACTTTCTGAAACTGATTCAAAACTTAAATCTAATTCAAAAAATCATCAATCCAATACGTCAATTCAAGAGAACGATCATTTCATAAATTCAGACTTGTTTTGGGACATTCAACATTCTGAATCCCTTTCACCAGAGCCCCCCAATGGGAGAAATATGATATTTCCTAATCAAGAACATTTTGATTCTGATTGGAAGAGTTCATGAGCAATATATATAGATATACATGTTAACAGTTCCTAGCTCGTTCATCACTGGCTCCCCTTGACTAACTAACTAGCTCGCTTAGCTCACCATTATCTCTTTCTGACTTCATTTTTTTTCCTCGTTTTTTCTCAAAAGGGAAAAAAATCATTTTCTTTTCCTCTTCTCTCCTCTTTACTATTTGCTCTTCTACCTTCTACCTATTCCCAATCATGAATATGAATCTTTTTCACTTACTTTATAATTTTAATGACCTTATATAATTTATCTTTATTCTAATAAAATCAAAATATCTACCTCTTGTTTTTTTCTGTAATTATAATTAATTAGTTGTTGACATCTCATGCTACCATTGATATTTATTTCCGCTATAATTTATATACTATTTTGTATTTATTATTTGATATCACTACCAGCTATTGCTAATGCAGAAATATTAATTCTTCAATTAAATAACAATATTTCTTTTGAATCTTTTGAGTCTAAATATAATCAATTTATTAATGATAAAAACACAATATCTGATTTAAATGTTAATAATAGAAAATCTCAATCAAATTTAAAGAAAATTCAAATTGGTAAAATAAAATTAGTTATTGCAGATTTTAATATTAATTTTGAGAAATCTGTTTATTTTGATAAATCTGTTGTATCTATTAGTCTTAATTTGGATTTAACTATATGCGAAACAAATCCAACTTCATTAGTCCAATATTTTTCACCAAAGCATTTAGTACAATTAAATCAACTTAATTCAATAAAAAGACATCAATCACTGAATTTTAAGTTTAATTTATTCAATCCTATTAATGTATATATTCTTGATACTGGAATTGATTCAACACATCCTGATTTTACAAATCGTGTTCAATTAAAATATCAATTAACAAATGATATAAATGGTCATGGAACATCAATTGCAAGTGTTGTTGGATCTGAACTATTTGGTGTTTGCAAAAATTGTAATTTATTGTCATATCAAATTTTAAATAGTTTTGGAATTGGAAAATTAGATTTACTTATTGATGCTCTTTATTCAATTTATCATGAACCATCAAAGGGAATAATATTATTACCATTTATTACTGAAAAATCAAAAATAATTAATAATATATTAAATGAATTTAAAATTTCAAATTTTACAATTGTTGCACCAGCTGGAAATTATAATGATGATGCATGTAATTATTCCCCATCTTCATCATCAGCAGTATTAACAGTTGGATCAATAGATGTACATACAGACACAATTGCAAATTTTAGTAATTATGGTCCATGTGTAGATGTGTTTACAGATGGGATTAATATCCAGACAATTTCAAATTATAACTCAGCAAATTCTTTATTTGAAAAAAATAATATTACTAAAGAAGACGTTATTAACTTAAAAAGTGGAACATCTTTAAGTGCAGCAATTACAGCCGGATTACTTGCAAGTTTTTCAGGGAATGAAAAAGGATGTAATTCAAATTTGGATGCAATTCAGAAGTTAAAAAATTTAGCAATACAGAATAAAATTAAACCAGCAAAATTTTTGAAATCTACAAAAACTCCAAACTTAATTATTTATAATGATATAATGATATGAAAAATGTTTTTACTCGTCTAATTTTTCAGTAATTTATTCTAATTAATCAACTTTATATAATTATTTTTTCTTGCAGTACTTTAAATAGCTATAGATAATGATTTAAGAAATAGAGGCTCTGCAAATAGGGCAAGTCTTTGAGCTTGCAACTTTTGGACTAAGCCAACGCAAAATACATTCTTTATGAAATTTGTGGCCACATTTTTTCAAAGTTAAGCAAAATTCACCATTTATGTAATTAGATAAACAGATTCTACAATTGTCACCCTTTTGAAACTTGGTAATAAAATTAGTATTTATACCTTCAAGGTATTTGTTTTTAACATCTACATTAATTAATGTATGAATTCCATAAATACTGCAACCTAAGTATAACTTTAAATTTTTTCTAACCGAAAAATGATCAATCCATAAAGGCAATAAACGCTTAATATCATAACATAAAAAGTGGGGTTTTGAAGATAAAGAACAAACATCATTTGTTTTCTCTTTTAAAATTCGATATACTTCAGATACAATTGAAGATAGAAATACGTATATCAAGTCTTTTACTGCAAATATATGAACCATTTTGAACATACACCAGCTGTTATCTTCTTGACTTTTATTTCCAAGCATATCATAGCTTTTATATGTATTGAAGGTTATTTCAAACTTGGGACCAGAATATACTTTAAAGTTAGAAAACAAAGGGTTTTTAGAGATTTCAACAAGTGATGCCATCTCAATAGTTTCAATAGCTTCATTGAATTTTTTGAAAAAATAATTAGGAAATAATAAATTATCATCTTTAATAATATCATCCCTAATTTTGTATTGAAAAATCCCAATCCAAACTATTGGCTGAATAGTCACAGGCATTTTTGAAGTTTTTAATTTATAAAAATGCATATATCTTAAATTTTCATCTCTTTCATCTTGTTTATGAAATACTCTATATATGGTATCTAAAACAGTAAATTCGTATTTGGAATATTCTTCAATTTTATGAGGACGAATTTCAGGAGTTGAAAGTGGTATTGAAATAAGTTGACTAGCTGTCCATTGCTCTGGGTTACAAATCTCAAAACAATTTTTAAAATTCCAATACTCCGACATCATGAGAGAATGGGCTGCACATAATGTTTCTTTTTCAATATCAAATGCTATCATTAAAGATTCATTGAAAATGCTGATATTTATATAACCAAAGTATGACTTGAGAACACATTCAGATTCATAACTGATCATCCGATACTCTTGCGATTTGAAAAAGTTTTCAATATCTTTTATATCTCTTCGATGCATTTGAACTTTATATAAACATAAAAATCCATCTAACATTTTTTCACGAGATTGAGAAAAAGGAAACATATTACTTGGATATTTTTTCAAAGCTATTAATCTGTTTAAAATTTTAAAAATTAAAGCTGTTGATGAAAATGGTTTGAAACCTGTAGAACTCAACGGCTCACCTTTGGTCCGTATAACATAATTATCATATGCAGCAATATTTGGTACTACGGATGAGCCTTGAGCTAGGCTTCTTTGTTGCATCTGAGCTACCGAGGATGAAGATAGGCTTCTAGGAATATCTGTGGTGGGTGAATTTTCCAATGTGTTATATGAAAAGATTTCACCTGGTGTAGTAATTGCTGTAGTTAGAGATGTTTCTTCTGAGCTAGAATATTCAATGTTTATGTTCCGATTATTGTTAAAATTATTTACTTGATTACTTAATAAATAATGATTCAAATTAAAAAGATTATTTCCACGGAATGCAAAATTAATACCCAGATTGTCAGCTCCTTCGGGAAAATGACTCCTTAAGTAATTATTATACTCTCTTTCATATCGTTCAAATACTAAATCAATAAACCATTGAGGTATCTCGTTAACACGGGGATAATTGGCTTCAGTTAATTCAAAATAAAGTTCTCCACGACGTTTATATCTAATAGCCTTAAAAAATTTGGCCATAGAAGACTTTTTAGGTGGAGAAATATATGTGGTTTCTCCATTTAAGACTTGAAGAACAATATCTCTAGTTTGAGGATCTAAACGTGGGAACAACATGACGAATGGTGTCAATTAATATCAGGGTATATATTAAGTTATCACTTTTTTCTATTAAGAATAAGAAAACACCTTCTTTGTTTATTCCTTCTTTTCCCCATTCATATCTCACCCCAAGGGGATCTCTCAGAGCTCAGAGCTAAGAACTAGGGCAAGCAACGAGCCCCATTTTTGACGGCTCGGAAGAAAATGCTCTTCCAGCGCGTGCAGACAAATTTGAAACAACTTCGAGGAAATACTGATTCATGAACATTTGTTTCATGGTTCAAGTTTGAACTCTATAAATAAACGTGTTTTCCGGTAAATTATTTTTCAGAATGGATTTGAATTTTAAAAATTTTAATATATATAATAGTTAGAAAGTAAAAACAAAGAAACCATAATCATGCCATTGAGTTTAGTGTTAAACGAAATCGTTGCTGCTACTACCACAGCTGCTACTGGCGCATTAAGTGATGAAGATATTACTACTACACTTACAAAAACAATAACTTCTACTTATACTACATATCTGACATCAAGCTATATGACAATACCTACTACAAATACAGTAGCTTCCTCTGCTGCTGCAGCTACTGCAACAGTTTATGAAATAGTCAGTACTTTATCAAAAAGAGATACCAGTAATTTTAATATGAAAATGATTGCAGCAATTATCATTCCAATTATTGTTACTCTAATTGTTACAATAAGTACTTTAATTTGTTGGTATTTAAAGAGATTGAATAAGAGCAAAAATTACTCCACTGATGAAAAAAAGTTGCCAGTGATAAATGAGAGCATTCCACCTGTTATTCACTATTCAAGTGGTGGATCAAATTACATTCACAGTACTCACCATCCACACCCTGCTGTTACGCCTCTTGCACTCGATTTACCCATGCCAAGCACTGCAACATCTTTTGATAGTTTAAACTACAAGCAATACCAGCATCAACCGCAACAACTGCACCCTCATCTTCATCATCAAGTACAACAACAACAGCAAAGATATCAGCAACAAAGACAACAACAAGTAGGTAAGTACATTCCACCTAGAGCTTATCCTCCAATTATTAAATTACCAACAAGTGGTGAAATTAATAGTAAAAAGAACAATATTTTTGTGAATCATAAAGATAATAGTTTATGTACAAGACAAATGTGAAACATTGATAGAAATTTATATAAATATAAATTTTATATACATATAATAATAGAAAATGTAAAAACAATAAATATCTTAAGCAGCAAAAGGCTTGATTTCAGATAATGAATTAACAGCTTTAGTAACATAATCATAAGTTAAGAGAGTAACTGTAGATGAACAACTAACTTTAACAAAACGTGGAACAGAACCCGCCCAAAATTTAGAAAATCCTTCTTTAAAAAAAATAAGTACAATTGCAGTCATCATATCTTTATATAAAATTCTATAATCTCTTGTTTGCATTCTTGTTTTTAAAACATCAACTGGTTGAGTAACTGCAACAACTGCTAATGAAGATGCAAATCCCATTCCTAATAATTCTAATTCAGTAATTGAATCACGACTTGGATCAATTAATTGTTGAAATGAAGAGTACGTGCTATACCAAACCATACTATTCATACATTGTCTTAAAATTGTTATAGAAGAACCTTGAGTAAATGCTAAAATTCCACCAGTTTGGTACATTTCACGAATTATATTAGAAAATGTGAATGAAGGATTATGATGATAATATTCAATAGCTTTTATTCTAGGATGATTCATAAATTCTTTAGATAATTCATGTGCAGATTTGGAAATATCTGGTCTATTGGATAATCTAACAGATTTCTTTGAATCTGTTAATGGTTTAGTTTCATTTGATGTTATTACTTCTTCATCTAATGTTGTTTTCAAACCATATCTAATCATAGAATTTTCAATCATACGTACTTTAATATTTTCAAAAGGTATAGCCCATATTGATTCTAACATACCTGTCATAAAACCTGCAACTACAACTTGAGGTGCATTTGCATTGGTAGTATTTGAATGATTAGTAGACATAAAGTTTGAAAAATAATTGAAAAGGAACATTCTACTTGAAGATTTTAATGCCATACCTATAGATAATGGTAAGCAACCAGTAAAAAGTGGTCTCATAGAATCATGTGGAACTACACATTCTTTAAGCATAATTGATTTGTTTTCTATTTGAGATATTGTTTTAAAATATTCTAATGGGAAAGTAAGTGTTGTTTGAACAATACCTGCAACGGCCCCTCCAAACATGGCAGTGGAAAGGCCTGTGTTGTCATTCGCACGAGGCAAAGGATCCATGATTATTAATTTTGTATAAAGATGATTGCTTATATGGAAAATAAGATAATTTTAAAGGTAAGAATTGTCTTTTATTTAGTTATCCATTATTATCACATCTTAATAAGTTATTATTATTTCCGGTTTTTCACCAAAAACATGTTGGGACCGGCCGGTGCACGGATGTCTCCAGAATACTTTTGGGTGGCGGTGCAAACAATGTAAAATATATATATAAGAAATCCGAAATCCCTATTATAAGCCACCTTACACCAGCCACATACACACCAACCGCGTTGCAGAAAACGAAATTAATGCTTATGAAAAAGGAGAGAGCGACAGAAGAGGCTGTCAAAAGTTTAACAAAACACAAAACACAGGGCCAATCGCCACTCACTGGACGTGATGGTTGGTGAAGATGTCCACAACAACGACTAATCACCAATCTGGAGTCTGGAGTCTGGAGGACACTTATACTTTGCACCATTCCAAGCATTGTCACATATATACTTTAGATACCTTTTATTTTTTGGCTCTATTTATTCCCTCTTTTACACACAAATACATACGCAACACGCACTTATAACTTATAAGCTATAAAATATCACCTTTGAGATTGTTATCATATACAGATTTTTCTTTGATATTCAATTATTATCCATATTTATACCTTGTTAAAGCTTGTTACTACAATATATTCCCATTCCTACTCTGTTTAATACAATACAACTTTTTTAATTCTATAATAAAATGCAAAAATTAAGAGTTTTTTCGAAATCAAAAGAAAAGGATTCTCCACACTCAACCCTAGAGAAACCTTCAACACCTAAATTTAGGGATTTTTCCTTAAATTTAACAAGATCAAATTCTAATTCTAATCTTAATGTTAATTTTACCCCTCCATCATCACCAATACCCTCAACATTAGAATCCGGTGGTAAATTAAGTCCTGAATTAGCTCCAATAGTGTCTCTTTTAACTGCTCAATCTCATAGAAAATATTCTGAAGGTATATTCATGCTTTTAAAAGACCTCGATTCTGATGGTAATCCTTCTGATCGTAAATGGATAGAAGTTTATGGTATAATGATTGGTAATGAATTAGCATATTGGGATTCTGATCAATTAGAATCTGTTGGGTCGGCTGTTGTTGGTGATAAAAAACCTTCATATTTAAATTTTTCTGATGGTACTTTTAAAACTTGTCCATCATTACCTTCTGCTAATGGTAATATCGATAATGTAATTGTTTTATCAACAACTTTAAAAAATAGATTTTTATTACAATTTTCTTCAGATGAAGATTTTATTAATTGGTCTCTTGCATTCAGATTATCTGCTTATGAATATAAATCTTTACAGGAAGCTTATACTGCATCTCTTTTAAGTGCAAGAGGTTCATTATTATCAGATATTAGAGTTATTTTATCAGAAAAGAAATTTGATTATGAAGATTGGACAAGTGTAAGATTTGGTGCTGGTATGCCATGGAAAAGATGTTTTGCAGTTATTGAACCTTCAAAGAAGACTAGAAAAGGATTTAAAAATGGTAATATCTATTTTTATGATAATGAAAAGAAGAATAAAAAATTATTAATGGCTAAAATTACAAATATATCATCCGTTTATGCCTTATATCCGAGAACTTACACCATTATTGACAAGAGTACTATGATTAAACTTGAAGGTTCAATTCAATTTGATGTTAAAGAAAATTCAAAAGATTGTTCTATCTTTTTGATGCCTGAACAACATACAAGTGTCCCAGGTTATGATACTTTGATTAGATTTTTGATTCCTTTAATGGATTCTTTTAATTTATATGGTAGACCGAAGAAATTAAATGCTGACAAATTAGATCCAAATTCTTTATTATTTGGATTACCCGTTTTACCTAAAGTTCATTACCTTGAATTGAAAGATTTGAAATCAATTATTAATAAATCATCAGCATCATTGGATTGGGATCAACATGAATGGAATACTAAAATTAAAGAAATAATTAAAGTTAAAATTAATAATGGCTACACTGGTTGTGGATCGTCTGATGGTATAAATGGTGCTTTAGATTTATTAAATTCTTCTAAGGATTTGGCTACTGGTAAAGTCAAATTCTTTGTCAGCAAACCAGAGGTTAATAAGTATCTTGAAAACTCTCCACATGCAAAAGGTTTGACCAAGTTTCAAACAAGTAGTGATGAATTTACTGTTAATTCTTCAACTACTCCTCTTTCACAAAATGCATCTAAGAATAAATTTAACGATCTAGAAAGTGATAGAAATGATTCATTATATTCAAAATCAAGATCTGAGTTCTCTAATACTCCAGGTCCATTATTACCATCTCAAACTCCACTTCAATCTGAAGAGGGAGTATTACCAAAAACTTCACCATCTCCTCAAGTTGTCAATATTTATCAAAAATATTCTCAAATACCAGATTCTGAGAAACTTAATAGTAATAATTTATCTAATTCCTTTAATGATTTACGTATTGAAGACCATTCTCCAAAGAAACAATCTACTGAAAATGAGTTATATCCATCACATGGTGGACTTTATGGTAATGAAGAGGATGATGACGATGATGATGACGATGACACAAACGAAGATGATGATGACGATGATGACGATGATTCTTCTTTTGACTTTATTATTAAAAAGGATAATGCACAAGACAGGATATTTTCTCCATTTACAGATTTTAATAATAATGTCAGAAATGCAATGAATGTTCATGTTGGAAATACAGCTAAAAGTTCAAGCCCTGTAAGGAATATAACTCCAATTAACTCTGATATGAATAACACAAATACTTTGAAATTACCAAAACAGAGATCACCACAAAGAGAAACCCCATTAGACAATTCCAAGTCATATGAAACTATGAATGCTAATGCTAATAGATATCTCTCAAACACCAATGTTGCTACCAATAAGTCTAATAATCTGAACTTAGATTATTCAGCAAACAAACTATATTCTGCTCCTCTGAATCCATATTTGAATAAACAAGAAAGTCCCCATACTCCTATTGATCAACAGCATCCACCAATGCCATCTGCTCCTATGAAAGTGAATTACAATAACGATAATCGTGATGGTTTTCCAAATTATGGTGGTAGACAACAATTAGATAGACCTCCACCACCCCCTGCACATGAATTTAATGTCAATAGCCCAACTGGTAATGGTGTCAATAGAGTTATAAAACCTACTAAAAATATGCAATATACTAATAGTCCTGAATTAAAACCACCACATCAATATAAACCACAGCACCAACCTCAACCACAACCACAATTACAACTGCAATACCCACAACAACCTATATCTAATTTTGGTGGTGCCCAAAGAAGTGTATCAAACCCTCTGAATAGTCCAAGCGTTACATCATTTGGTGTATATGGCCCAATGAAGTCACATTCTCCTCAAATGAACCAGCAAGGATTTCAAAATAATAACAGATCGTTTTCTGGGCCAGGAACAAACCAAGGTAGGTCAAATGCACCAGGACCAAATTATTCTACAGGTTATAATCATCAACCATCACATCAGCAAGGCTTTAATAATACCAATCATGCATATCCACCACCGCAGCAACAACAACAACAGCAACAACAGCAACAAAATTATCAGCACCAACATCATCACCAAAATAATCACCAGCATCATCAACAACAGCACCAACAACACCAAGTTTTGCCACCTCAACAAAATGGATACTTAAGCCAACAACAGCAACAAGGATACTACAATGGCAATTCTCAATATCAACAAAATTATGGACAGCCTGTACCACCACAACTACAATACGGACAAGCACCGCCAACTGCGGGTAATAGAGGAGCTAGATATAGACAACCACCACCACAAATGCAACAACCACAATCTGGAAAATCATTTAAACATGATCCATATGCACTTGCCAAGCTAAATTAAATTTATTGATTTAGTAACCGCAATTGAAGAACATTTATAGATCAATTATCTATTGATAATATATTACTGCACTTATTATGTGAACTTTTATATATAATATTTTATTTATTTATTTGTATATTTATATTGTGTATTTCTTATTTCCTTTTTTTACCACTTAAAAAATGTTTACGTTGATTTGATAAATTCAGAAGAAGAAATGATAGTGTTTTGTTTAAAATTTTTAAATGCCAATTCGAATCATGTTCATTTTCTGGCTGTGCAGGTGGCAAATCACGACACTATTTTCCTAAACAATAGCATACAGCATACATTCAGTATTCGGCTGCTACTAATATTGCCATACAATATATATATGAATGACAATTTGCTACAAACATGAGATACTAAAAGCCAAAATAAAGATGATTTAATATAAAGATATAAGTATATATGGAGTTAAAAAGATAATAGTAGAAATAATAGTTTAGATCATAAAACAATGGATGTTCCCGCCCATCGGGCTAATCCGATAAGATAAACCACATCTAAGAATGTTTAAACAATGTGTAGTTATTAGATTTAAACAGAATTAGCCTTAACTTCTTGATCTTCCTCGATAGTACTAACATGTTCATCTTTTCCTAATGTAGTTGCATGAATTGATGGCAATTTGATTGAGAAACCTTTAATTAAAGAGTATTCATGTTGGATTTCACCACCTAATGCTTTCACACTTTCCTTGAATTTTTCTGGGGAACAGTTTTCTTTTAATGTGACAATGAAGGTCTTGTTGTCGTCGCTAGTCATTCTTTTTTTGGATGTTAATAATATGTAGTTTTCTGTTGTTAGTAATTGAATGGATTTAATTGTTCAAAAAATAAAAAGCAAGAGTCAGAAGAGGAAGAAAAAGGAGTGACAGCCAAGCCACAAGCCTTCAAGACAATACCCGGCCGTAGAGCGTGGAGCGTAGACCAGCCCACATATCACCATCGCTGCCACGCTGCATGCTGCATGTGCTGCCTGAAGCGATCATCTAAAGAAATCCTTAGATAAGATTAATGGCTAATGGCTAATGGCCAATCGCTAATCGCTAATCTTTAATCAGATAAGCAGTTTCGAGGCGAAAGTATATTTATTATTGTACAGGTAGATATATTATATATATTAAGGTAGAAATTAAACAATCAATCAAACGGCAGAGGTAGGATGAACAGAAGATGGACTGTCTTCAACATCCATATCTCCTACAATCTTGAGTACCTTTTTAATCTGGCCAATTTCCGGATCAGGATCGGTCTCAACACTCATTAATAAACTACTTAGTAGACGATCATCTATATTGTCGGTGTCTGTGCCAATACACAAACCAATTATTCTTTTAAATTGAGACTCAAGTTCTTTGTTGGAGTTTCTCTTATTGACCATTTTACTAATTAACAGTTCATTATTTTTCTTATACGCACGAATTCTTGCATCAAGAACAACAGAAGGTGGAATGTTTTTTAGTAAAGACTCTTTTTCTTCTTCTGATAATTTCCCTTCAATCATTGGTAAAATACTTTCTGGATCAATAGAATTCAAAATATCAACTATGTTATGATTGTTAAGTTCGTTAAGTTCTTCCTCTTCTTCTCCTTCTTCATCTTCATCTTGCTCTAGTTCATTTCCCTTTTTTTCTTTGTTATCTTTATCTAATGACAAATCCGTTATCTTCATATCCTTGCCATTCTTTTCCTTCTTCTCTTCTTTTAATAATTGAAGTTTATCCTCTAAAATATTTTCAACAATTTGTTCAATATTGTTATATAATGGCAAAATAGTGAATGGTTGATCAGCATCAAAATCACCAAGACAGTTATTTTGATCAATATTAATACGTGAATTTTCAATTTCCTTTTGAAATAATGTTTCTTCTTCACTGATTGCTTTATTCAAATTATCAATCTTGTTAGTAATCTTTGATATTATTCTAACCATTTTTTGTAATTCATCAAATTGTTTTCTTTTTTGTGATAATTGAAGAGCTTTATCCTTTAAAATTGGATTTAACTTATCAATTTGTTTAGATTTTTCAATCATTTCTTGTTTGAAATCACTATTCAAATTAGAAATAAAAGATTGAATAGAATCCAAAATATTTAAACTATTAGTAGATGATTCTTTAAATGATTTTTCATGATCAATTTTACTACTTTCATCATTAGAATCTTTAATTTTATCATTCTTTAAATCATCCTTATTATTATTTTCAATAATTGAAGTAGTTTTATTTAATAAATTGGTCTTCATTTCATTTTCATGATCTATATCTTGAATAGTATTATTAACAACACCAATATTATTATTAACGTCAATACCCCAGTCACCAGGTGTAACACCAATTTTATTAGCTTTAAATGGATCTGCACAAATATCTAAAAGTTGAGAAACAATATATTTATTACCTGCTAATGTTGCATAATTTAAACATGTATTACCATATTTATCAGATTTATTAACAACTTCTTTAATAAAATTAGTTAATGTTAAAGAAGAATCATTTGTAACTTTAGCACCTTTTTTAACAACCCATTCTAATAAAGTTTCCAAATAATATTTAGATGCATCATATCTTCCCTTCAATCCACATGTAAGAGCAATATGATGTAATATACTTCTACCTTTATTATCTAATAATCTAATAGAAGGATATAATAAATCTAATAATTTATCAAAACATGATAGTTCAAAACAATTGGTAGCATGAACAACTCTAATTAATGCCGTTTGTCCATCATTATCACCTCTAAATCTATTAGATCCTTTTTCAATTAATTCTTTTACAAGTGAAACTTTACCTAAAGTAGCAGCTAAATGTAATGCTGTTTGACCATTATCATCAATAGGAATGTCTATATTGATATCTTCTTTATTGAGAACGCCGCTTCCTTTATTGTTACTATTATTATTGTTATTATTTTCAGTTTCGATTTCTTTATCAATTTTCTCATTTTTTTTGTTTCTATCATCATCCTCAGATTTAATATCATTATCATCATCTTCATTTTCAGAGTTGTTAAATAATGCATTTTCATTTTTCAAAACTTGAGCTAAAGTAACATCTGTTTGAAATGGTAAGAATAAAGAAGATATAATAACTTTGGAATGTTCATTGATAATATGATCAGTTACTGACAATGGTTTTAAAGTGAATGGGAAGTTTGGATTACCTGATGTTATATCCAAACCTAAATTAGAATTAAAATCCTCTGTATCAATTTGATTTACCTTTTTTGATTTCTTAGTTGGACTTCCAAGAATATTATTGTTAGTTCCATCAAATGTATCTTCATTCAATCTCTTTTTTGTAAATAATTGTTCTGGTTTATCATGTATATTTGTATTTATAATGACCAAAGGATTAATATACTTTTCAATTTTATATTGTTTAGCAAATAAAGATACTTTATTTTCAGGAATCCAAATATCATTATCTTCAGAGTTATTTGTTTGATATTCATCAATAATATTCTTTTCTAATTCAACAATTATATTCTTATTAGATGGATCGATTTTTTCAATTAATGATAACAATCCGGACCAAATAAAATTGGAATCACTCTTTCTCTTCATTAAAGTAATATTTTTACCATCTTCTAATTTTAATTGCCAAACTGGCTGCCCTTTGTAGTCAGCAGTTATAATAGAATGGGAGAAATCATCTTCATTTTCATGAATTGATTTTTTCTTATTAATTCCACTACTACTGCTGCTACTATTATTGCTATTTCTTCTCTCAGTAGAACCAATTGTTGAAGCTTTTGTATTTTCATCATCACTAATTATAGGTTGAGTTAATGGAATAGGAGAAGGGGATAATTCATCAGAATGGGCGGTATCTGTCTTTTGAGCATCGACAGGATTGTTCCATATGTTTATCTCTGTTTGTGTTTCTGTTTGTGTCTCTATTTCTGTTTGCTGAGCATTTTTATCTTGTTTCACTATGATAGAATCATCATTGTCGTTATTGAGACGTGCTGGAGGTTGCTGAAAGCTGGAGTTTTCAACATCCTGATCTAGAAGAGTGGCTGTATGTTCAATTGGAGATGACATTGATATAATATGCGGTGCTGGATCTGGTTAAAGGCTTGTCTCCGGCCTTCCTTGTTGCATAACATACCCTTTGTTTCCTTACCATCTACCATCTTATTGTGTAGCAGCTATCTGACGTTCAAACTTGAAACGCCAACACGCAAAACGCCAAAACCCCAAACAGAAAACAGAAAGCAAAGAAATAAAAAATAAAAAAAAATTAAAGCCAGTGCGTCGATCGACGCCAGAATTCCAAATGTCGATTGACTCGTTGAAATGATATCAGCAGAGGTATCAAGGTTCCAATGGGATAATGGATGATCTAAATAGTGTTCAAAACCATGCCACATTATCTTTTGTTTGCCTAAAAATATTTAAAAGACAACGTCATCACATATCTTAAAGTGTGTTTTATTTCTTCAGCAATCCATCACCCATTTACAATTATTGATGGTCACACCGAAGAAAACCAAAACTTAGTCCTTCTTGAAATCAATGTCCCTCCTTATCTAATCAAAGATTTTTTCAAATCGGTTTCTCAACATCTGCTGAAGCCTTATCGCTAAATCATTCTAAAACTAGTTTTTTCGTCTTTAAAACAACTATGAATGCATTACCTCCATCTACAAACTTTGTTCCACTTTATTACAAAACATAGACTAATGGCGGGGTCATCTAGATATCAACACTACATCATGGAAAGAAATTATCCACTCTATTTCCAAAGCACACAACGAAAATCACTCGGGACTCAATTCCCTTTTTGAATTTACTTACTAGAAACTTATACAAGAAAGGTTCCTTTTGTGATGATCCTGGTGGTGGTATGCATCGTGTGTTTTATAGTTGCAAGGAAGTTTTATGCATGCACAATATTACCAATATTAGTAAAATTAAACCAAATGAAATTTTAGGACATCAATTAAATTATTCCCAGATGAAAGAATCCAGCAATTTCATTTCTTTTTTGATTTTTGCAAATAAAGAATACTTTAAGTATAAGAAACACTATAATAACAGTCCCATCTCAGTATAGATGATAAAAAGAATACAAATCTTATTTCTACAAGAACAATATGACGAATATTAATATTAACAAATTGTTTACTCCTTGAGAGTAATCGAAATCTTATGAAGAAGCAAAGTGTTAATTATGGAAAGGTACTATACTAAGCAATATATAATTTAATATTCAAGACCCAATCATATGCAGGCGTATGTCCCAAATACTTTTTACTTTTTATAGAATTTTGTATAGCGAGTAATATATTATTAAAATTTTCAAAAGGAATAATTATCCCATTAAAATTAATAAAAACTTCACCCTCAGTTAAGTGGTTAGATATGTCGCCTGTTTGCCACTTATCAATTACATACAACACCTGATAATATATTCATTGGAAATAGCAATATAATTTGGATATAACACATTATATTCATCCAAATACTATGTCTGAATCAGAAACACCACCATTTGAAGACCCATTGGGAACAATTCCGCAAGCAGCAACCAAGTTAATATCACCCTTTATCAAAAGAGGTAAAGAACTACATACGGCTCAGCCGTTGATTTCATACTACTGTTATCTTTATTCTGCACAATTGATTCTTGAATCAAAGTTACATTTACAAGATGCAGAAGTTGCAGAGTATATTGAGATTCTACTGAATTATATTGAATCAATTATGAAGGAAATAAATACAAATAACCTTACTGAAATTATTAATGATAAAGTTAAATCATTTAAGCTCATTTTAAGTTTCTCATTATCAATATTTAACAAATCATTTAATGAAATTAATATGCATACATCTTCAATAAAAACAGTAGTAAATTTTAAAGCATTTTTAGATTTTATTCAAGTTTTAAATTTATGGCCTGATTTATACACTCAAAATTTACATGATTTTCATAATCAAATTAAATATGCAAAATTTCATTCTTCAAGAATTTTAAAGGATATTAAGGCAAATAGGGATCCAAATGATTATATAACTCCTCAAGATGAATCAGAACTTTCTCAATTTATATCTGAACCATCAAAAGATGATACATCACAATTATCAACTTTATCACCAACATTATCATCCCAGTATATTTCTGATAATAAAGAAGCTGAAGAAAGTGTGAATGGTAATGAAGATGTAAGAAAAGAAATCAATGATACTTCAATTTTACTTCCTAAACCTCCATCTAGTATTCCAGGTGATTTAAAATTACCAACAGCACCGGTACTTATCAAAGGACAGAAGAATAGTCTTGGACTTCCAACTGCTCCATCCGATGATGATGATGATGATGATGATGATCATATTTATAATAATAATGAAAAGGAGAATAATGAGCAAGGAGCACCGGTTGTCCCAGCAAAGCCTCCGACAATTCCTTCAAAACCTGTAATCAAATACACTGCTGTAAATCAGACGCAAGATAAACAACATATATTAGAATCTAAAATATTATCAAAGAAGGATGTAGAGGAAATCTGGACAAAATCTGATATAATCTCAAATGCACAACGTAAGGCCAAATTCGCCATTAGTGCATTGAACTACGAAGACATTGAAACTGCAATTACTGAACTTCAAGGCGCTTTGAAGTTATTGCGTGGTGAATAATCATATAGTATTATTATTATTTATTAATTATATAATCTTTTTTAATTATTAATTGTAAAAAGTTTAAACTTAAGAGGGAAAGAGTTTGAAACAAATAGATGAATATTTATAACAATCTAAATTAATCGAACAAAAAGAAAGATGCTAGAAGGAAATAATTGAATAGATGGAAAAAGTTTTTTTTTTTTAAAAAAATTTGCTTTAGAAGCTTTAGAATGAATTCACTGTAAGCGTATTTTAATAACAAAATGAAGTGAAATAGTTCAACTATTTCTTGTAGGATATTAATTGTTATTAACAGCTGAATGAATTACATCCGTTAAATCAAAAAAAAAGAAGCTTATAGTGGTTCACCCCAACGCTAAACATCTTGGTTGTCGTTGTACATTTCAACATTTTCAGCATTACTGCCACTAATGAAATTTTCATTAACATTAGAATTCATATTAGACCATATCATACCTGAATTATTAGAATCAACAATAGCATTTGCAGTTGGAACAATATTAGTTATTATATCATTAGGAGTTGATTGATTGTTTGATATTCGTGAACCTGTAATATAACTTTCACTTCTAACAACTTGATTAAAATTATCATTGTTTGAAGCTACATTGGATATGTTATTCACTATTGTTGGTTGATAATTTCCAGGAATTGATCTTCTTGAAATAGTTCTACCACCTAAATATCCACCCGGATAAATTCCACCATTCCCATAGTTGATATTAATATTTCCGTTATTAGAGTTATTCACTCCATTCATATTAGGATCAATTGAAATATTATTCATTGAATGTGGTATAAACATAGAATTATTATTTGGATAAATTCCAGAATTAACACTTGATGAAGAAGAAGCTGCAGTTAATGGTAACCTTTGATTTGAATTAGGTTGAGATTGTTGAAATGTTGAATATTGGTATTGATATGGTTGTGTATTGGAATAAGATGTAGGTAGTGGTGGTGGAACAAGGTTAGTAGCTTGCAAAGATTGTTGTTGAGGTGCGCCATACGAATTATTGGAATGTAAATGTGGTGTTTGAAATGCAGTTGGATATTGATTGTTAAAAGTCCAAGAAGTAGCAGAATTTGAAGGAACCATATTAGTGGTAGCTGAATTGTAATAATAACTTATACTTCCACGTTGATTAATTGGTAAACTCAAACTCTGAGGAATTGATTGCAAAGAGTTATTATTGTTATTACCGGTATTCGTAATAATCATATCAGCAGAAGTAACTGATCTTTTTCCATCTATTTTTAAATCCTGATCACCAAGATCTATTCTCTTGGTGTATTGTCTGTGTAAATTAGCGGTATCTGTAGGGTTGCGAGAGATGTCATCGTTTCTATTTGTTGTTAAACTGGTACCAGTACCAGAATCGATATTATGTTGTATTTGAGAGAGAGATTTATTACTGTCACTAGATTGGACAGCAAATTGAGAAGCATTTGTAATTAAAATTGATGATTTTTCAATCTTATCAGTAAGTTGATTTTCATCTTTTGACAGAGGTAATAAAAGTTTGTTCATATTAGTTTCATTTTTATACGTATCTGTGTTCAACTTTTTTTCTATAATATTTTCCTTTTTTACAAATTTTTTGGTCTGATCATTATCATAAATATTATTCATATCAACGTCATCATTATCATCGTTATTTTTGTTTCTATTTTTCTTCTTATTGTTATTGTTAATATTTTTATCACGAA
>JAJMEW010000198.1:53201-79612 GCA_030574395.1 Pichia californica
ATCACCATCACCATCACCATCACCATCACCATCACCATCACCATCACCATCACCATCACCATCACCATCACCATCACCATCACCATCACCATCACCATCACCATCACCATCACCATCACCATCACCAGTATCTCCTATACCATCTCTGTCATCTGTATTACCAACACCAACAGTATTAATAGTACCAGCAGTCTCTGCATTAGCAGAAGTAACGATAGGAGAAGTTGAATAATCCTTATTTTTATTGGGTGAATCGGTAAGAGAATATTGCTTTGTTTTGTCATATTTATTATCTTTCATATTTGAAATTGTATTCTTATCATCGTTGTGCATTTCTTGTGATTGATAAGATGTTGTGTGATGAGAACTGAAAGAAAATCTATTTGATGAAGAATTGTTATAACCTGGATAATTATGTAATATTGAAGTTTGATTAACAGTGGGGCTAAATTTAGCAGATGTATTACCCGACAAATTCTTAGGCGCTTGAAAAACAGGAGTATCTGGATAAGTATTACCAACATGAGAAGAAGATGCCAAAGAAGTGCTATTTCTTGGAGTTAAGTTTTGATTGTTTAAAGCTGGATCAAAGTTTACATTGGGATTTGTAAATGACAAACTGTTGTTTTTCGAGCGAGATTGAAAAGATTGAGAGTAAAATAATGGATAAAACTGAGGTATTTCATTTGAATAATGTTGTTGATTTGTACTACCATTGGGAGGTGGGATATGAGGAAGAGAATGGACGGGGTAATATACCTGAGATGGATAATATATAGAAGGGCCAGTAAAGGATGATCTTGAGGATATTTCTTGTTGAACAGGATATCTAATTTGTTGGTGTTGTAAATGAAAAGAAGATTGTTGCTGATACTGAGAGGCATGAGGTGGATGTACCGATAGTTGAGGTTGAGTTTGAGTTTGAGTTTGCGGCGTCATGCTAATGCTATGAGAATTATTGGGATGTATTGGAGGTTCCCAACCATGAAACTCTGGCCAACGAGATTCAGTTGGAGTTTTATTATTAATAACAGTTAAGTTTTCGTTGTTAAAAAAACTAAGTCGTGGATCATCATTATTAGAAGTAGAATCTCTATAATCATTCTCTCTAGAATTAATTTCTCCGATATTCAAATCTATTTCAGTAGTTTCAGCAAATGTCGGTATTGTTGTTTTGGTAGTATTTCTTGGATTATCTTGTTGTAAATGTTCAAAATTATAAGAAGGCATATCAGGATTTGATTTTCTAAACAGATCGATTGCTTCTTGTTCGGCTTTCATTCGGGCGACAGTAGCACGATTTCTTGAACCTGGTGGCCTTCCGGGGCCTCTTCTTCTTGGTTTTTGAGATGAAGATATTTCATCTGCTGTATTATGTTGCTGATCCAAATCTAAAGAGTTTTGATCAGTTAAAGAAATTATTTTCTTTGTATGCTGTGGTTTTGTCACTTTATTTTTGGACTTCATCTTATTGTTGGTTATATTTGACATCAACAATTCCTCTTTACTATCTTCTGTGATTGGTGTATTTGTATTCATATTATTCATATTCGTATCCGCATTCGCATCCTTATCAATATTAGGTCCTTTATTACTATTACAATAGATCACATCATCTTCTTTAATGGCGTTGAGTTCTTTCTCGGTTGATTCTGTGGCATCATTCATATATGAAGATGTATCTAATTTGGGAGTCTTTGAGTTTCCACTTTTAATATTATGTTTATTCATTATTTGAATGATATGTAACTAATTCTATATAAATTTTTGGATAATTGTAAATGAACATGAGGTATGAAAAAACAGAAAGATACAACAACACTCTATTTTGAGAATCTATGTTAATAATAAATATACAATATGATGAGAACAGGGTAAAAATGTCAAATGAATGAATGGACAGACAAAGAAAAATAGAAAAAAAATGGAAATAGACGAATAAGAAAGAATGAATAGAATATATATATCTATGAACTAAAGACTAAAAATTGATCTAACCGTTTCTTTGTTTAATCTATTATTGTCTAAATAATTTGAGCAATGAACTTGAAAGATAGTTATTATCTATCTATTTGTAATATAGAATCTATGAATATATAAGTAAAGTAAGTCAACAAGAAAGGGTTTGTGAAATGTATAGTGGTATGCGGTATTTTTGATGTAGGTGTCGAAAGGGTTGATGTTGATGGCGTTGAAGAAAGTGATACAATATATATCTAATATTAGATATAGGGTGTTGTTGAGGTTGTTGTTATTGTTGTTGTTTGTTTTTTGTTAAAGATGCTGAAGGTGGTGTTTGTGTTGTTGGTATTGGGGTGGCAATTGGTGTCAGTTGGGTTGTCTAATAATCAACAGCAAATAGTCAGCAGGTCATATTCGATTTCCTTCAGATTCCAGTCTTCACTAAGTTCACCAACTAGACAACACTACACGCACTACATTTCATCGTTTGGCAGCCAGCGCCAACTACAAAATAGCGTCCAAAGAGAGCAGTCCCCGGCAATGTAGTCAATAGTCCCCCACCAAACATGTCCCGGCAAACAAGTGCATCACTCATCACCCAGCGGCAACGGGATAGCGCTGCCTTCTTGCTTTTGGTCTTTGGCACATGGAAGCCGGCTTAACGTTCTCCCCAGTTTTCTCTGCAGCCAGCGAAGGAACTGCAGTTGCCGTAATTGCTGCGTGTGATTACCGTTTTTGTTGCAATTTCCAATTGCGGCAATCGTCTAAGTTTCCCGACGCCTTCTAACTGATTCCATTCTAATCTGGGACACCTTTCTGATCTACAACTATACTTTATTTATCGATATTCTTATTTGTAATCTATAATCGAATATATTTCATATTCTTATATACATATATATATATATATATAATACGTTTTCATTACGACTGTTGTTGTCTTCCGAGCATTAACCGTCTCTTCAGACGCTCACTTAACATTTCCGGAAGTCCGTCTTCTACTCCAGAAATATCAAAAGAATCAACAACACTCCCTTCTTCATCAACCGTAAATCCTCCAATGCTGCTTCCCGTATCAACAGTAACAGCATCTCCATCTACACCTTCCTCACATTTCTCAAAATCTTCCATGATATCATCTTTATCATTTTCATCATCATCATCAAGAGCAACGCCATTACCATTACTATCATTACTACCTTCTTCATTTTCACCAATTTCATTATCTAAATCTGTATGTGAAGCACTTTGAATAGAAGTTACAATTAGTTCCTTCAGACGATTCCTCTTTTCTGGTAATCCTGAATTCTTTAACATCTCAATAGACTTTTCAAGATCAACATTAGCACTATTCATTCTTTCTTCCTTTCTTTTATCATTTTCAACTTTAATTCTCTCTGCATCTTCAACTTTCTTTTGTAATTCCTCAGCAGCAATATTTTCCTTTCCAACACGCTGATAACTTTCAACAAATTCAGAAAATTTTCGGAAAAAGCTGTTTCTCGCAAATTCATCTGCATCGGGATCTTCCTTAAAATATTTCATTACTTCATTAAACCTTTCTAAAATAATTAATTTCTTATTCTCAAGTTTTTCAACATTTCTTCTCATATCTGGTAATTCTCTATAAACAATCTTTAAAAATCTATCTTCTGGATGAAATGAACCTGGATTACTTAAATTACCTGTACTCAAAGATGAATCAATATTTTTAACACTGGAAATTAAACTAATACAATCTTTCTCTAAATGTTCAATTGAAATTTTTGATGCATATTTAACTGGTTCTAAATCTTTAATGAATTCTTTAACTTCAGGGAAATCTTGACGAACAATCTTTTCTAAAAATTGTAAAAATGACATAGAATTATTTTGATTCTTAAGAAAATTTAATCTTTGTAAAGTGCTTAATCTAAATCCAAATGCTTTCTTATTATCCGAATTCATATAATTTCCTAATAATAAAATAATTTCAAATAACATCTTCAATGAACTTGATTCTTCAACACAATTAGAAGCAATTTCAACTTTATCCAATTGTTCATTTAAAATACTAAAATCTTCTTTAAATGATGTTATAATATTTAAAACTCTCATACGTGCTCTCCAATAATGATTCAAATTGTAAAATGTTTCGACATAAATCCTATCTGGTCTAGCCAATTCATTTGGATCTTTATCGGGTCTAGATACAATACCTTTAGAATTCCATTCAGTAGAATATGGTTCTAAATTCTTACCTAATATATTTGGAATTTCACAAAGATCAGGTTTAGCCAATAATTCCATAATTTTTGGTTTACTCATGATATCAATAGAACAATGTAAGATCTTATTAACAACCTCCATATCAGAATCATTATGTAATGATTGAAGACAAATATTGAACTCTTGTTTATTGGATTGACTTAAAAATGATTTCTTTTCAATAGTTTCCTTAGAATTCTTTGGATTCATTTTAGCTTCAAAAGCAGCAAATAAATCTTCCATATTATCAAAAATACCTTTCTCTTTAAATTGCTCAGCAAATAAAGAAATATCCATCTCTGACCACAGCGAATTATCAACATCATCAACTTTATCCCAATGTAATTGTTTTAACTTCTTTTTAGTTCTAGGTAAGTAATCAAATGGACTGGATGAAATAATAGGTGATGCAACTAATGGAGATTTGGACTTCATGCCAGGTAATGGTGGTGGAGGTGGTGGAGCAGGCGGTGGTGGAGCTCCACTATTCAAAGATGGTAATGGTGGCGGAGGTGGCGGTGGTGGCGGTGGAGGTGGAATTCCACCATTCAGAGATGGAAGTGGAGGAGGAGGAGGAGGAGGTAAAGAAGTCTCATCACTCATAGATGGAAGAGGTGGTGGTAGTAATGATGAAATTTCAACAGTAGCTTCTTTTTTGAATTCTTTATCTTTTATTGAATTAGCAAGAACATTTTCATTTAACGAAACTTCATCTTCATCAGATTCGCCAGAAGACTTAATAGATTCTTTGCTTCCTGAAGCCTTTTTAAATTTTCTTGAATGCTTACTGTTACCTCTTAACTTCAAGTTATTGCTATGTTCATCATCATCAGAATAATAACTACCATCAGAATCGTCTTCATTAATCGCGTTAGAATGAGAATTATTTTTATTTCTTAATTCATTATTGTCATTATCTTCGTTAGGGGTATTTTTCAGATTCTCATTCTTTTGCTTTTTATATGCAAGACCACCTTTCGGTCTAATATATGCTGCAGGCATATCCGTAGATTCGTTAATAGCTTGTTGTTTAGCAACCTTCTTCTCTAATTCTCCTAAAAATGGTCTCATACCATTCATATCAATTTTACCAATATTTCCTGGTGTAACAGCAGGGCCTGCAGCAAATTGTGCTTTGGGTTGTACTTTTTGTCCACCTGCATATTTAGATTCAATTTCTTCAATTGCTTTCTGTTTTAAAATTGCATCATCTTCTTCGTTAATATCATCATCTCCCATAAGGGCAAATTGAAACTTCAAATTAGCACACAAATCTTCAATATCACTCAATTGACCTCTCAATTCTTTCGACTTAGTTAAATCAATTCTTTCAAATGATGAATTATACGGATCAAGTGTTTTCTTACCACCATAAACATCACCAAGTCTAGCTTTAATTTCAGCTTGTTCCTCTTGAAATTTCAAATCTTTAATACTTTTTTGTAACATTTCTAATCTAGATAAACATTGATCTTTTTTTAACATCATCATTTCTTCTCTTTCTTTTTCATCCTGATATTTCATAACACCATTGGCATCTTTTTGAAGAAAGTCTAATCTTTTCTTTAATGAATTTAATGTTTTTATATCAGCATCTCTTTCTGCAGGTGTCTTTCCCTTAAATGATGTTAAAACTGGTGGTTCGGGTATATTTTCAATAAATTCATCAAAATCAGTCCTCTCTAAAATACGTGCCTCTTTTTCCAATGAATCAAGATTAACAATTTTAGAATTTAAATCACGATTTCTTGATTTAGATTTCAAAGTTCCACTAGATGAACTGCTTCTAGTACCACGACGTGGAGTTGGTTTTAATGTACCAAATGGGTTTTCACCTTTCTGTTCATTATTATGCATAGCAAGAACTAATTTACGTGCTTCTTCTTCACTTTTCTGTCTTTCAATTATTCGCTTTCTATTTAAATCAGAAATTTGATTATCCTTCATAAAAACTGTTCTCTTCATTCCAATAATAATCTTATCTTTATCATTCAATTCAGCTTTTAATTTGGCAATAACACCATTTGATCCTTCATCAAGTTGCTTTTTTATAATATCTCTTTCTGCTTCTAATTCTTCTGCTCTCTTTTTAGATTCTTTTTGTTCTTCCATAGCTCGTTTTGCAATATCATCACTTCTATAAGATGCTAAAAGTTTATTTATATTAATATTCATATTACTATCTTCATCAGATGATGCCATTGTAATATTAGAAACAAAATCATTAGTTAATTTCAAATTTCTCATTAAATCTTCATCGTTATGTTCATCAACTAAAGTATTTGCATTAAGGAAAATATTTTGAACCAATGAAAGTAAATAATCACCTGTCTTACTACCTTTTGAATTTTCCCATAATGCCTTCAATAAAGATGATGGATCTTGAAAGTTTAATTGTTTGGATTTAAATTCAGTTGTCTTTTTGAAATCTGATTCATCATTATTCTTTTGATCTTCTATATCTTTAAGTACACCATTAATAGATTGAACTTCTAATAATTCACATCTATCTAATAATTCGTTTAATCCAGCTACCAAAAATATTCTGCGCATTTGTAAACGATCATTTAAATTACCAGCATTTTTAATAATTAGACGAATCAAAATTAATGTAGATTCAGCATATTTAATAATAAAATTAGTATCCATTGGACCACTTAATCTAAATTCTGGAAATGCTCCAACTTTAGAACCCATTCTTCCATGACCTAATAAGACTCGTAATGCACACCAAATCCATGCTTCATATTTCTTAACATCTCCAATATTACTTAATATTCCTTGAGTCCGTTTATCTAATCTAACATTAGTAGCAGATTTTTCATAAAATTCTTTAATGTATAATAAATGACAATTTTCATTGATTGTCTTTTTCAATGTTGCATATAATGCAGCAGGAATATTGATGTCAAAAGAAAAATAAGATATAATATCTGTTGCTAATTTTTTAACCCAAGCTTTTGGAGAAAACATTCCACTAAAAACAGCAGGAATGAATAAAGATAAAATCGTTTGAAAGTAATAAGTAGTAGTTGTTGATAATGCAATAACTTTAATACATCTAAATAATCTTGCTTCCTTTTCAATTATAGTTTCATAAGATTCAGATATATTAGTGAATAAATTGGAAGATGGAAGAGCAGAAGCTGGTTGTAATAATGGTTTTGTTTTGTATAAATTATTCAATACATTACATAAACAAACTGCACCATCTTGACTAATGAATTCTTTCATCCAATTTAAATCTTCAGATGTTAAAAAAACTTCTAATTCTTTCAATTCATCAATGGTGATACGATTGTTCAATAATAAAGTTATAAAATTGATAGGTTCAGTTTGTACAGGCAGCTGAGGTAAATTATGAGATTTAGATTTAGTTGGAGAATTAATTTCTGGTTGTTCCCTTAATCTTTGTCTTTTATATTCTGTCAATTTCTGTTGACGAATTAACATCCATTTCCTATCAATTGAATAACTTAACATTTGAGTTTTAGCACTTGCTGGTAAACTCTCAAAATCTCTTGTTTGCATTACTTCTGTAAACATTCTTTCTATTTCTTTAGGATCATTTGGAGGATCTAAAACAAAATCATCTGAAATTGTATGTCTATGTGATTTCCTGAAACCACTTGGAATTTTTTTAGCATGAGAAGTTGACAAATTATGAAAAGAATTCGATGAAGATACTTGGCTCATATTGGTATTAGATCTATAAAGTGATTCCATACTATTTGAAGCATCAGTTGATTGTTTTGATCTATTAAAAACATTACCAATTCCATTACTGACATTACTAATACCATTTCCATTATAAGACGAAGATTTATTTGGTGATGATTCATTGAATTGTCTTTCACTTCCATTAGAAATTCTTGATGCATACCTTGATAAATTATCTATAGATGGCTGTTTCGAAGGCTTTCTCATACTTCCCATAATGGAATTCATTATTCCTCCATTACTGGAAGAGTTTTCTGATTTCTTGGAAGCTTTCATATTAAATTATAAAAATGGTTTCCACTTTTCTTGGTTATTTAAACCTAATGTAGCGTTTCAATGTTTCAAGTTTGTGCTGTGATATGTGGGGATTCTCGATAATAATTGTTTTGGATTAAATACAATTGGAAGTTATTATACAGTAGTCAAGTTATTTTTTTTCTTTTCTTTTATTTTTTGAAAGCAGTTGTATATCTGCCGATAATCTATGCACTGCAGGGTAAAGTCTTGTAAAATGAAATGGCCAAGAGACATCATCACAATTGCCAGCAAACGCTTTGCTCTCAGCTCACCTCAGCTCAGCTCAGCTCCCGGTAAATTTTGCATTTTCATTTTTCAGTAGTGAAACGAGCAACGAGGAAAACACGAAAATCGAAAATGAGAAAATGAGAATTTCCAGAGCACTGCAGTGGGTCTGTCGTTGCACGACGCTCTCTGTGTTGTGAGAAGTTTTTCGGCTGTGCAGAAAGAGACTTGTGACCAGTTATAACACATGTAAGCTTCGTTAAATGAATCTGACCCTGTTTTTATTTGTAAACACTTCACATAATTCTAGGTTCTGCATCGCAAAGTAAGACAAGATGTCTCAAACGTATTCAGATCTTCCTCAGCTAGAAGATACTTTGAATAATGATTCTCAATACAACGACTTGATTGAAGATGAAACTAGTATAATAGATCCTTTCAATTTTACTGATAGTACTGAACATTCTTATCAGATGCAAATGCAATCGCAAACACCGGTTGAACTTCAAGGATCTAGTTTGAAAGGTGCATTTTTCAACATGACTAACTCAATTGTTGGTGCAGGGATTGTTGGTATACCGAGAGCCTTTATGAATTCAGGTTTATTTATGGGTATAGTATTCATGGCTATATTAACATTTTTGAATGATTGGACACTTCGGTTAATCATCGTTAATACAAAGTTATCAGGTACAAAATCTTATACTGGGTTTGTATCACACACGTATGGTACTTTTGGTAAAATTATTGTTTTATTAGCTCAAGGATTATTTGCCTTGGGTGGTAGTATTGGGTTTGCCATTATTATTGGTGATTCAATTCCTCATGTTTTAAGATCAATATTTGCAGATGCTATCACAAATTCCAATATATTAAACTTTTTATTGTCAAGAAACACCATTATTTTATTTTGTATTTGCTTCATCTGTTTCCCACTATGTTTGATTGCAGATATTTCCAAATTGGCAAAAGCCAGTGGATTAGCACTAGTTAGTATGCTTGTTATCATTAGTATTGTCGTAATCAGAGGCCCCATGGTAGATAATTCTTTTAAAGGTTCAATTGATGGATGGGATTACATAATAAATGGTGGAATATTTCAAGGTATCAGTGTTATTTCATTTGCGTTAGTATGTCATCATAATACTACTTTTATTTACGATTCTTTAAGGGTACCTACTATGGATAGATTTGATATGGTCACCCATATATCTTGTGCAATCTCAGGGTTTGTCTGTGGTTTGATGGGTATATGTGGCTTCTTAACATTTGGTGATAAAACAAAGGGTAACATTTTAAACAATTTTCCAAGTGATGACTGGATTGTAAATATTGCAAGATTATGTTTTGGTCTTAACATGATTACTACTTTACCATTAGAAGTATACGTTTTTAGAGAAATTCTTAAAGACTTATTTATAATCTACAATCGATTGAAAAATCCATCATTTGATATGGTCAAATTCAATCGTGTACAAAATTTGATTGTCACCTCATTTATAATTGCCATTCCATTAATTACAGCAATGCTAACATGTAACTTAGGTGCAGTTTTAGAACTCGTAGGTGCTACTTCAGGATCAACTTTGGCATATATTTTACCACCACTTTGCCATAACAAAATGACCAAAGAACACAAATCAGTCGTTCAGCAAGCTCCATACTACATATGTGCTGTTTTCGGTTTCATTGTTATGATCCTTTCATCTTCACAAACCATACTCGAAACTTTCAAAAATAACTCAGATGCTGGTCACTGTGTCAGCTAAAATTAAATTAATTTATTAAAATTTTACT
Source organism: Pichia californica (assembly GCA_030574395.1). Taxonomy (NCBI): domain Eukaryota; kingdom Fungi; phylum Ascomycota; class Pichiomycetes; order Pichiales; family Pichiaceae; genus Pichia; species Pichia californica. The sequence goes on from JAJMEW010000198.1 coordinate 63,450, forward strand.
ATTAAAATATTATCCTTTGGACATTCTAACTAATCTAAACAGTTTATAGTATTCTACGCTCTTAATCTAAAAGATTATTCATTCCTTCATCAGATCACGCATTGCTCTAAGATCAGCAAACATATCTGCTTCTTCTGCTTCGGTTTTTTCTTCTTTTTCTTCTTTTTCTTCCTCTTTTTCGACAACAGTATTTATCTTTTCTGTACTATTACTTTTTTCTATATTATCTTCTACTATAGGAGTGATTGGATCTTCATTATTAGAGTCAAGATCTGCTGTGTCCCCGTTTTGTTCAGATGATGCACTAGTTGAACCACTTGGGGAATTAGGAGGTGAGTTCCCTAGTAGATCGTTCTTATTGGAGGCGTTTGGTTCTTCTTCAAAATCGCTAATACCAATACTCAAAGAATCATCACTTTCACTTTCAGACTCAACAGAACGGTTTTTTCCATTACCTGATGATGAATGTGAAACGGATTTAATCTCTTTTTGGGAGTTTGTGTTTTCTCCTTCATTATAAATGTCATCTTCACTTGAATTAGAAACAGAATCTGATTGATTATCGTCATTACCTTCGTTATTTTCGTCATCATTTTCATAACCATCAGAAGAATTGTCGGAATTTTCATTATTACTATCATTATCTTTATCTTTTGATGACTTGAGTAATTCCATTAAAGATAGCGTGTCTGGTTTAGCATGTGCAACCTGAACTCTTAAAGCATCTTCGTCAATAACATTGTCATCCAAATCACTGACATCATCTATATTTAAGGTACCATTCATCAACGAATCATATTGATCCTTGCTAATTTTACCATGACGTTTTTTCAATAATTCTTGTAACTTCATTTCTCTAGCAAAGAATTCTTCATCATTGCCTGCTTCATTATCACTATCAGCAATATATTCTTTAGATAACTTAGCACGACGCAAAATTTCAGTTTCCGATAAAATATTACCATCATCTTCAACAATCTTTCTTTTCTTATGAAGCTTCTTCTTGGATGTACTTCTAGATTTGTCCTTCTTACTTCTTTTCTTTCCATTTCTATTCTTTTTTAAAGATCCCATTTCTTCAAGTTCACCATCGACACCTTTTTTCATGGCTTTACCCTTGACTCTGTTATCCATACTGGATAACTGTGCCTCTAACAAATCTAACTGATCTTGATCATCTTCAGAACCAGCTAAATCTTCATCGCTATCGCCATCATCAATACCTTCATCACCATAACCGTAATTGTTATCTTCATAATCATTATATCCATCGATGTCATCATAATCTTCTTCATCTTCATCATCTTTACTGTTTCTGTTCTTCCTTTTTAAGCCCATTTTTTTCATTTGTTGGTGTACAATATTTGGATCGATAAATTTATTCTCTAATTCAAATTCCTGTAATGTTGTATTCATACTAACCTCGATGTGCTGAGTAAATTGTTTTAGTTCTTCAATATCTCTTTTTATCAAAACACCATTGACAATATTACCAATTTTACACAATAATCTAAAATATGGACCAGTTTTATATTCTTTATAACATTTCCCTTCTAATCTATAATTGTTTAATTTTCCAACAACAGTAATATCATCTTGCATACTATTAGCTAATTCATGGTACCATTGAGTTAAAAATTTAACGAACTCTTCAACAATAGGCATTCGATCATGGAAATTCAAATATGAAACAATTAATGAAATCTTTTGAGCATCATTTATTGTTGGATCAGTAAATTTAATATCTTCATTACCACCTCTAGCGGCAAACGCCGTTTCTTTTGCAGTAAGATCGTAAGTACTAAATGCATCACCTGTAAGATAATATTGTTTAATTTCAACATCATTCATTTCAGTCAGTGATGTTGGCTCCAAAAGAATAGTTGCAGTATTTTGATGCATCTTACCTAGTTTATGCATGAAAAAGTTTAAAATTTCACCAAATTCAGATTTCATTGTAGGAGAAATAGATGCATCTTTTAATTGATACATGATTAACATAAAATCTAATCTGATTAATTTAAAAATATTTAATTCCCAATTTTGTAATAACTTACTGAAATAATTTAAAACAAATTGTAATTTAGATTCATCTATTTCTTTAAACTGATAAAATAACCAGATGTGAGTATTGACAGTTTGATCGTTAAATAAAACTTCTTTGAATTTTTCACATTGATTTTTATCCAATGCTTTAAATCTATTGACATTTTTAGGATTTAATCTAACTTCATTATCACTATCTAATGCACCCTCGTCGTCATAATCATCTATACTTCTACTCGTTAACATGATTGGAACTTTCAAATGTTGGATATATTTAATTACTTTAAGGGCAACAGCTGTAAAATCAATCATTTCCATTGCATATGGTTGTGACTTCTTATGTGAATCTCTTGGTAAATTAAATAATCGAATGATCTCAGAATTAACAGAAAATATAAGTCTTAAAGTACCTTCACCTCTAGCAACCAATGAAGCCAATAAAATTTTATCGTCATTTAACATTTTAGATGTATCAAAATGATCATATGAATGAATACTAATGGCTGCTAACATAATTTCTTTCAACACTGAAACCATCTTCATTATTATTTCATGCTCAGTTCTCTTTTTTTCTGTGTCTGTTGATATACCAATGATATTTTCCATCAAAGATTGGATCACTTTTTTGCTGAACCAATAAAATAAAAATTTATATCTTTCAATAGTCTTTAAGTTTCTTGAGTGGACTGATTGATAACTCCTTTCAAATTTTAAAATCCAGTTTGCAACAAAGTAATAATGACAATGAAAGGTAAAATCTGTTACTGTTTTGTCAGATAATAATTTATTATAGATTTCTTTACATAAAACACCAAAACCATTTTCGATAAAATCTTCCACAAATCTTGCCAAAAGTTGTCTTGTTTTATGATTCAGTTTTAAATATGTTTCAGAAATATTTCCCCTAGACCTTCTATGATTAATCACACTACCAGATGCAGTTTTTGACAAATTTGAATCTAACATTTGAAAAACATCATCATTTAGTAAATTTTTTTGACCAGAAACAACACGATTCGATTTTTTATTTTGTATACTGATCAATGAACCAAAATTTGCATGTCTAGTAGAACTTTTAGAATAAAAATTTTTCTTTTTTCCATCTTCTTGTTGCATTAAAACATCAAGTTTATTATTTATTGATGTCAGTTCTTGTCTTTGTTCGTCCTGAAAATCACTTAAATGTAATTCTTTACTTAGTGAATCAGATAGCTTCATTGATGTAACTTCGTCATTCAACTCACGTGGATCAACATTTAAAAATGCATAATAGTAAAAATCCAAACAAGCTGTACCTAAAACTTCAGTTTCAAATTCTTTTGTTAAATTAGAAGCTATTGTTTGTACAACAGATAAAACTTGATATTTTTTATAAACTGCTAATACGACTTCTAATGAAATATCTTCTTCTTTAATACCAGCGGGCAATGCATCAAAAACATGAATAACATTATTTCTATTCCTTTGCGATGTTATTGCATCAGATGGTTTCACTCTTAAAACATTACCGAATAAAGTAAGACAAAGGTTTAAAATAACATTATCTCTTCGTGCAACATTTTTTAAATCAATTTGTAAGATTGGAATCATTAGTGCAATTAAATATTTAAAAACTTTACCGTTTTTATAGTGTAATAAGGCATTTTTATATTCTATTTGAGCTCTTCTTAATTTAGCTTGTAATTCTCTTCTATTTTCATTGTTATCATCATCCAATGCTAAAGGTGTCATCATTCTAACCATTAATTCTATAGTTGCTAATAAAATCTTCATTATTTCAGGATCAGCATTTGCTGTATCTGTTGAACCATATTGAATTAATATTGGAACCAAATCATTAACAAATAATCCACTATCATGGCAAGCTGAAGCCACAGTCCAAAGACCTCTTTCCTCATCTATACGTTTAAATAATTCTTTAATATCTTTTAAACATCCTAATGCTTCAATACCTACAATATAAGTTTCAGGATCAGTAGGATCCATACCACCTAATGCAGAACAAAGATGTTGTATTTTCGTTTTAATTCGTTTTTCATCTCTTGCATCTGAATTTGAAGCTGCATTCAAAGCACTTGTAGTCATATTCATAACAGATTGAAGTCTCTCTTCTGTTTTCATAGCTGCAGTATTCTCAACAAATTTACTCTCATCAATTTCTTCTAAATCTGATAAATCTTCATCCATATCATCATCAAGGTCATTATCAAAACCAATTCCAAGATTCTTCTCTACTAGCTCTTCAAATCCCTCCTCCTCTTGACCAAATATATCATCAATGTCGCTCATTTCTATTAGACTTATATTTTTAGTGGTGTTTATTGATTATTGAAAAGAGTTTACGTCTTTAAAAGATCGTTTTTTATATGTAAACTACAAGTTTCAAATATAGAGTTTACAGTTTACCGTTTGTACCAGAGAGCCAAACGCGACACGAAACATGCACAAATTACTTAGGAGGTGCAGAAATCGTCGCGTCGATTTGGCACAGATGGCTAGTTCCATTTATTCATTTAATTTATACATCTTTCTACGTTTATAAAATAACATAATTATATTCACTTGCTAATGCTCCTCAGCATTCGTTCTTTCATCTTCTATTTCACTTTCATGTACAACTAAACTATTGTCGCTGGTTGATAAAACTTTAATTGAAGATCTTTCATCAGTTGATGGATCACAACATAAATCAAAAGCATCAACCACAAGATTGTTTTCAATTTTAACAGGAATTTCCTCTTTTATTTTATCAATTATATTATCTTCTTCCATTTCTGTTTCAAGATTTAAACCGTCATTAACATTTTCTTTATCACCATCGTCGTCATCTTCTTCTTCCTCTTCTTCGTTAATAGACTCAATTCCAAGATCAATAAATCCATCCAATTCAGACCCATGAGATACCAATTCTGGAATTTGAAGTGGTCTAGAATGATAAATATTTAAAAATCTTTTATTTGGATCAAATGAATTGATTTTTTCTTTAAAATCATTATAATCATTTTTGTTCTTAATTAAAAATCCTATTAACATTGAAGGATCAATTTTACTGATATGAATTTTTCTTAATTTTTTAGAATGAATAGTTTCTAATAATTTTTGTCGATCTGTATCTTTAATATGACCATTTTGTTCTAGTAAAATTGCATTCTGAGCTAAATGTGGATCTAAATAAAAGAGATAATCAGATTGATAACCAAAAAAATAATGAGACGATGATGGTCTACCACCAGATATACCAACACTATATGGTAATTGTAAAACAAATCTTAAAAAATCCCAGTAAACAGGGTTAATAGTTTGAATACCTAATCTTACACCACATAAAATCAATAAAGAATTGAAAATGTTATCATTGTTTTCACATTTGGATAACTTTAACAATTCATCATCAAACATATCACCAGAATCTGTTGATATATAAACTTTTAAATTAATATCACATGGTTTTTCTTCACATAATTTTTGAATACTTTTTGCTGCATTTGATGGACCAAACCATTCTCCAGGTCTTCTACCACAATATTTTGCAGCATAATAAACATAATTTTGAATAGAATAATTAGCATCTGGAACATCAGCAAATTGTTCAACAATATACCAGTGAGATTCTAAATCTTCAAATGAAGAATTATTTATATTCCAATCTCGCCCAAGTTTTAATGACATTAATGCATTTGCTAATAATGATTGACTTGTCCTTATCATGCATCCCCAACCTGAATCTGAAGTAAAACCTTTACCCATATTATGTAAATCAAATGATCCTCTTAAAATAGATCCTAAAGATAAAGGAGATGGGCCATTCTTATCTCTTTCTATTATAGGAAAGCCAGAACGATAAGTAAACCATAATCTTGTATACATATCATCAAGAAATTCATGTGGAAGATCCATCACAGAGTATGAAGTTTTTGTAACATCTTCCTTATAATCATTTGGAATCACTTGTGTATTTGAATTGGAAATTTTATTAAAAAACGATTTAATATGATTTAACGTTGATTCTGATTCTAATTCTGATTCTAATTCGGGATAAATGTTAGTGTTACTATTATTATTAGTTAATTCATCATGTGATGATGTTGTATTTATCACGTCAGAGACAATAACTGGTTGTTCATAAATAGAATCTTGAGAAATATCAATATCATTACTCTCATTAATGTTATTATTTGTATTTTCTGCTTTTATATTTGTTTTTGAACTTGTGATTGTATAAGTTTTGCCTAGAATAACCAAGTCCGCCGCTGAGCATTTCTCCGTCAAACCGGGGATCTCCCATATGAAGTCCAAAACATCATACAACCCTTGACTGGGATGACTCCCTTTATCCTCGGTATTCTCTGCTGCGGTCATTTTTTGTTCCTTTGTTTTTTATATATATGTAACAGCTGTTGTGTGGTTGCCCAATGCATACTCAATGAAGACCAAAGGCTGCTTTTATGTATGATGTAAGTGGGCACTGGTAACTCACTAATCAGTTATCAGATCCCTGCATACTCATTATTCATTATCTACAACAATAATTAAAAATTGGGTAAGTTAAAATAATAGCAGGTGTGGTCACGTGAGCGACGCGTCGATTTCTGTTTTTTCTTTCCTATTCTCTGCTCTTCCTTTCATGGAGTTTAGGAGTATATATGCAATTTACTTTTATCTTCTACATTTGCCATCTATACACTAGGTAATATTCATTTCCAACACTGATTTCACATCAAACATCAATACGATAAACATATTATCATGGCTGGACATGGTAAGGGAAGAAAAGGAAGTCATGGAGGATCAAGAGGTCGTGGTAGAGGTGGTTCAAGAGGTGGAAGTAGGAGAAGTGGTGGTAATTATAGCGGAAGAGGTAGAAGGAATAATTCCTTTTTATCTAAAGTAGAAGATGATATAGATAAATTTACTTCACATGGAAGATTATCTGATGATTTTATTTCTCTGAGAGATCGTCGTGAAAATGCACCAATTGTTAAATTAAACAAGAAATTAAAAATTTCAAAATTACAACAAATTAATGATATGGTTGATTTAAATAGAGGTGATTTTAACGGTATTGAAGAAATGTCTATTAATTCCATGATGTATCAACAATCAACGAGGAGAAAGAAAAATACTATGTATAATGAAGTTAGATATACTAATAATCATAGAGAAGAATTGTTGAATAAAAGTTTCCGAAAACTGTCCATTGAATTCGTTAAGGCAAAAGAAATTTTTGATCCATCTAAATTATTACTTGATAGATTAGCTCAAAACAATAAATTTATTCCAGAGAATACTAAATTACCAAGTATTGTAGATATTGAAGAAGAAATTATAAAGGAAAATGAACTTTACCAAGGTGAATATGATGGAAATGATGATAATAATAATACAGAAGGTGAAGAAGAAGAAGAAGAACTCAGTCAAGATGGAGAAATTGAAGATTTTGAAGGTGAAATCGAATTTGATCATGATAATAGTGATATGGAAATTGTTTCTGATGAGGAAGGATTAAATTCAAATAATGGCTCTGATATATCAATTCAACATAATCCAGAAGATGATAATCAGTCTAACATAACTTTATTAGAAAAAGATGAATTAAACGAGCAAATACAGTCTCCTAAAATGAATTTCCAACAATTTGAAAAGAAAATTAAAAAGTCAAAAGTACAATTCATAGATGATAATGATGGAGAAACTTTTGACCTGATTTATGATGAAAACATCGATGAAAGTGAAGAAGATGATGAAAGTGATGATGGAATGATCAACAGCAATGATCTAGATAATGAAGACAGAAATAATGATTATGATGATGATTATGATGATATTATTAAAACTAATCTTGATGTGACTGATGACGAATTTGATGATGCTTCAAATAACTATGGTACTATGCAGATTGGAAAATTTATGACTTCAATGAAAACAACCAAAAATGGTGAAACCTTTATTGAATTACCACAAACCAAAAGGACGAGGAACGCTAAGCTTAAAAATAATCATAGTAATAAGAGTAAATCCGAAAAAACTATATATGTGGCTTCCAGTGGTGATAATATGAATATTAATGATGTTGTTAAACATGTTAATAAAACAATGTACAGTATTGGTGAGGATGAGGTTAACGAAGAAGAGAGTAAAGAAGAAGAAGAAGAAGAACCTGAATTTGGATTTTTAGAAGAGGATTATGTTTCCTTTGATGTCACTAATATTAAAATTGAAAATATTCGTGTTAGTTCTGATATAAATAATCAACAATATTATATTCAAGCACCAAGTTTATTTGGATTTGATGACTTTCAATGGTTTAGTAGGAATGACTTTCTTGGATTTTTGACGGAAAATGGATTTCCTGAACACAGATTTAATGTATTTATGAAAAATGTAACAGCTCACTTGGTTGATCCACGAATTGCTCAAGCAGAAGAAAAATTTGATGAAGATGATATATATATTTCAGACAGTTCAGGAGATAATGAGGAAAATTACAGTGATAATGAAAATAATAGACATGATAAAGGAGATAATTATATCTCTTTTTCAAAAAATAATGAGCAACCTCAAATTTCTAGTGATCCTGGTAGCGATTCTGAATTAGATGAAGATTTAATGGAAGGTATAGAAGACCTATTAAGTATGCATCAAAATTCTAGTATTTCATCTCATTTTGACCCATTAGAAGTTGGTACAAAATCTATAAAAATAAAGGGAAGAAGAAAGAATCCACAACTAGAATTTAATACTGAAGTTGACCCTGAAGTTCAAAAATTTTTAACTGAAAAATATCTTAATAAAAAGGAAAAGAGAAAAGATCAGAAGGAAGAACGTGAATTTGCAAGAAAAAATAATGCTTATATGTTAGTTAAATATCCATATCTATTAGAGATGGAGGATATTTTAAATGAATTCAAAGAATTTTGGAAAGATCCTATAAGAGAATCATTACGATTTCCACCAATGGATTTTCATGTCAATATGGTTTTAAAAATGATTGCTGAAGCATATGGTTATTCTACAAGAAAAATTGGTAAAGGTAAAAAGGAATATTTAGAGGCTCGAAAACCCAGAAAGAATAAAAACAGGGAACCTCATTGGGATAGACTTAAGAAATTAGCAAACAAACGTAATATTTGCTACCGTATGGATGTAGATTTATCACGAGAAGAAAAGAGAGAATTGAAAAGACTTAAAGGTGGTAATGTTGCTGTTGAACAGATGAGAAATAAAGGTAGAGGTAATTTTAGCTATAAGGAAGGTGAAGTTGTTGGTGCAAATGCAAAGGAAATTGATTCCTCAAGTATTGGTAGAAAATTACTTGAAAAGATGGGTTGGCAACAAGGTGATGCTTTGGGGCCTGGAGATAATAAAGGTATTGTTGAACCAATTAAAGTTGTTGTCAAGACATCAAAGAAAGGTATTCGTTAGATTGTTCTCCTATAGTATACATTCTTTACTAAATATAATGTTTATAAAAATGTAAAAGTTGAAAATAAATTTATTTCTATTCATCAAATTCATCAATATAGTTGATAAATTGTGACCATCCACTATCTTCCAAAATATCTATGATAATTTTTGGCAGTGATATTTGACTAAAATTACTTGGGAACTTCATACTAGTTTGTGGTACATTATTTAACATTACGAAAGGTAAATTCGATACATCTTTGTTTGACTTTTTGGTTATCTTATTATTCTTCGAAATATTTGCATTTTGTAACTCGTGTTCAGCTTTATTGTCGTTAATTTTTATAGATAGTTTAGAGTAATATAATGGATTAACGCCAACTTTGCTTTCATTATCACTGTCGTATAATTCGGATTCTTCTTGGTTTTTACCATTAGAATTGTATTCAGATAAAGAGTCAGAAATATTCTTTACAGAAGTATTAGTTTCATTTATCGTATTATCGCTATTTTTTGTTCTTTTAAATTTCATTACAGTTAAAAGCTTTTCAATAACATATACGCCTCTAATTGCTCCTCTGATCAAAGGTTTGAATGATTTAAACATAGGAATAATCTTTTGTGCTAATGTTATAATATGATTCTGGTTTTTCATATGTTGATCATCAAGCATACAATCAACAATTAAAAAAACAATTGAATAAATGACATGTTCAAATACATATGGATATGATTTAAAAATCAGTAGGACAGTGTTAGAAATAAATTGTTCTAAGATTTTAGTTGAGCATGTCTTACAGTTTTGATAGCATAATGATGACCATTCTTTATAAGACATAAAAGTTGACATTTTTAAGTTAATCTCCAAAATTTCATTATTAATAAAACCATCTAAATGAAATTTTATACATTCAATTGTTTCGACTGTTATTTCTGGATATTTTTCAGGTGTATATGAATCAATATCACGATGAATTTCAGCTTTTAAACAACTCAATTCAAGGTCAGCTGACTTTAAGTTTTTTAGTGATAAATTAACACCACCAAAATAATATTTTTTTCTAATTATTGAAACCTCAACATTTCTCATAAGTAAATACTGAGACCAATTAACTAACTCTTCTTTCTCATTTCCATTATCAACAAATCTTTCTAACTTTTTAAGCGAGTCTGCGTATGCTAATGTAGTCAAAGAATATCTGTCTCTATCATCGTACCAATCATATGATAAGGTCAACCACATATTGTTTAATTTAATAAAATCATTTGTTCTAATCAAATTGAGTTTATAAGAAATAAAAAATGAAGTACCTGTTAAACAAGATGATAGATTAATACCGCCTAAAAAACCAGCTAATATTCTAATAATTGATATAATTTGAAGTGTTGCAATTTCAGGATGAGTCATGTATCTAGCCCTATATAATGATTCTAACGCAGAACTAAATAATCCTCTTGAAAAATTATCCCAATCATAATATGTAAAATTCAAATTTTTGGTATCTTCTTCATCACATTGGTATAGACCAAAACACATCAATGCGTACATGAGACTTAAAAGAGAATAACTACTTGCACTTTTAGTATAATATGGAGTAATATGTTTCACTGGAAATTTGTCATTAGCCCAATACCTTTCATAATTTTCTAAAAATTGTTTAGCATCAATTATAGGGAAAAGGATATTGATTCTTAAACCAGCTTTAACTAAAATATCACATTTTTGCTTATCTAACTTATTAAGTAAATCTAATTCATACATCGCACATTTACTCTTTATATCTTCTCCAGTATACTGAAGATAAGTTTTATCATTTAATAATAGCCATTCTTCTGAATTATAATCCATTTCATTGGGTGATTGATTTGAGTTGTCTAAAATTAAACCATTAGTAAGAGCTTTTTCTAATACACTAATTATTGAAGAATAAGAATTCCAATCAATATGACCCTCTGATTTAGAGGTCTTATTTCTTTTTGATTTGGTTTTTTTTTTATCAGTCAGAAAGGTTTCGTTTAATTTAATTCTGTCGTATGAAGGAACAATTGTACTCGTTGACTCGTCAATAATTGAATTATTATCATTACTATTATCACTATTATTATGGTGTGATATATTTGGTATATTTCCGTCATCATCGCTGTTTATTGTTTTCAGTTTGACAATAGTTTTTTGAAGTTCTTTGATTTTTTTCTTTAACGCTTCATTTTCTTGTGAATATTTCAGTTCTTGTGTGTTATCATTAGTAATTAACAATCCATCGAATATAACGGGATCTCTAGTGCAAAGATGTGCTTGATTTCTTGCAATACATCTATCGCATGGAATCTCAAAATTGCATTTAACCTTTCTTTTCTTGCATCTACTGCAAGACCGTATAGGTCTGTTTGTTTTCTTAAATTTAGAGGTATCAAGAACTTGATCGGAATCTTTTTCTATGCGACCATCGGATACCTTATCATCAGAAAGGTAAGGGGTTGTTGATAACTTTGGAGAAGACATTATGATATGACTCTGCTGTTATGTATCAACTGGCAAAAACAGATGATAATTTAGATGTGTATTACTAGGGGTATAAAAGGTATCCGTAAGTATATATAATTGAAAATAATACAGTATTAAAGTGGTATCACTGCATCTGAAACTGGATACTACAACGTCCTGAGTCGGGAAAGAACTGCCGCTTTCATTTTTCTCCAGCTTTTAGCTTATAGATTGCAGCAGTCGAGGAAGTTTAAAATTTCCTGATTAGAACACTGGCGCTTATCTTAGCTCTACCGTGTTTAGTTATTATATACATTATGCTTTGTTCTACCTTTAAATATAATAAGTTACAAATAAATTATATATAAATATATACCAATATCACTTGCTTTCTTTGGTAGAGCATATATAACTGATCTTATCTTTAAAATTAACAATCCTTGAGGTTTTTCTTAGGATATTAGTTTCATGCATCCTTTTCTCTCCTTTAACAGCATATTCAAGCAAGGTTAACCCAATCAATGACTTATTTACAAGCGTATATGTTCTCCATTTATTAATCCTTCTAGTTTTAGCTGGTTCAGACGGTGACCAATCAGTTCATTCAACACCTTAAACCCAAAAAAATCGTTGGTTGGCTTCAGTATCATTCTATATATCTCCCTTTTTGTATGCATTACCTTCATATAAGATGAAGACTTGAGTATTCTGAAACTTTACAAACCCAATATTTTTATGATTCTAACAAACTTTTATTTCAACGGCACGAACAGTAATTTCCAGTGTAAGATGCAACAGTTCTGGTTTCAATTTTTCATCGGTGATTCTCTAATCTATATGATCATAATTAGTTTGAATATAGTTTCTCTTATCTAATAATGTAATACCTGGTAGTCTTTTTTGATAATGATACAAGGATTTTTATGTAACTCTATAGTTTTAAGTGCAGCTAAGTTCATATATAACTTTAATGTCTTTTCTTTTTGATAGTCGTTGTCATTGTATTCGTAATTACCTTCATCAAAATCCATGTTTCCTTTTTTCATTTGATTGATATTTCACAACTGCATCCGTCTTCTGTCTGTGAATATTGATAACTTATGTACCAAATATCGGTACTAGGGCTCGGAGTTGGCGTCAATGTTTAGTCTGCAAACTTTTCAGTTATCGGTTATCAGTTATCAGCCTTATCTCAATCTATTCGACGTATTATATGTCTATCTCGGCACTCCCGAGGCACTCGGCATCGCCGCTGCTCTGCTGCTGCTGACGTAATCGCAGGCGGAGTGATCCACAATTTTATCAGTCAACTGTTTTCGTCATGTATTTGAGTGTGGAGTATATCGTATCAAGACAGAAGACAGACAGACAGCTATCATTTTGCATTGTACGTTATCCGTTTTTTGTACAGATAGTGTTTCTTCTTCTCAATTAACTGATATACCCTTCCTTTGATCCTTCTTTTAGGCAAGAATGTTTTTACAACCAGATAGTATCAAGTCATGTTCAAATTGCAAACACAAAAAAGTTAAGGTATGTATACTATATTTTATTTGATTAACTTCGATTTACACATATTTCTTAAAACAAAATGAACAAAGTTCTAACATCTTTTTTTTTCTATTTCATATTTTAAAATTTTTGAACATAAATTTATTAATTTTATAGTGTTCAGGAGAATTACCTATATGCACAAGATGTAAAAAGTCATCTTCTAACTGTGATATTGTGGAAAATGTATATTATAATTATCGAACTGTTCAATCTCTACTTGATGTCATACAAAAATTAGAGACTCAAGTTTCAAGTTCAGAAAATAGTGCTGATTCTGTTGAAAGTACTCAATCAAATTCCGTATCATTATCTCATACCCAATTAAATTCAATAGATCAATCAAAAGAACAAAATTCACCTCAATCTAACAATACACCTTCACAATTATGTTCACCTCATGTTGATAGTACGCCAGGATCAACAACTGGTACTAAAGATAAAAGTACAAGGGGTACTACTATTGAAGATATATCAACTGAGGTTGGAAGTTTGACTATTTCAAATAATGATAGTTCACAGGGTAAATATATTGGAGCTGCAACTGGATCAAATTTTGCTAAATTATTTTTAAAACAAATGCATTTAAGTAGATTAAATGAAATTAATACAAATTTATTAGATGATTTTGAATCTTTTGATTCATCTGTAACTAAATCATATGCTCCATTGCCACCATTTAGAATTGCTAAATATGCTGTAATTAAATATATTAATTCTATTCATATTTATTATCCTTTGTTGATATTACAAAATTTAAAAATTACACTTCATAATATGTATACTTCACCTCGTGATGTTTCATTAAATGATAAATTTATTTTATTTATTGTAATTTCTATTGGATTGGATAGATCTGAAAAAGATCCAGAAATAACAAATTATAATAATCAATTTAAACCAGTTGAATATTTTAATACTGCTTATAGATATTTGGAAGAAATTCTTTCAAATAGATCTGAAAAATCATTACAATCACTTTTATTAATAATAATATGGTTATTAAATACAAATGTTTTACAAGATGATAATGGTGATCTTTGGCATTTAGGTAGATTTTCTATGTCTCTTGCTATGGAATTAGGTGTTCATAGATTTAATCCAGATTGGGATTTTGGAGAAATGAAAAATGAATTAAGAAATAGGTTGTTTTGGTGTACTTATATTCTTGAACGCACTATAGCAATGAAATTTGGTAGAGGATTATCATTAAGAAAACAAGCAATTGATACACCTATACCTCATTTATTAAAAGATGATTATGTTTCTGATAATACAATTTTTAATCCTGAATTTTTAAATGTATATGATCAAATCCAGTTTAAACCAAGTATTCTTTTGATTAATATTTGTGAAATTTATGGTGATATGTTAGAAACTGTTTATATTTCAAGAACTGAAGGTTCACAACCAACAATGACAAATGAAGAAGTTTTTAATTCTAAAATTAGACTACAAAATTTATTAAATAAATGGATGGTACAAGTTGAAAATCAAATTCCAAATACCTTAGAATCATATCATGAATTAAAAATTAGATATTGTATCACTTCAATTATATTAAATAGACCATCGCCATCATTTCCAACCCCTGATACAGATTCTATTTTAAAATGTAAAAAAGATTCTCAAGCGTGTGTTGAATCATATAATTGGTTAATTGAACGTGGATGGAAAATTAACCCAACATGTTTACATGATTTAGTTAATGTTGGATTGACTATGATTTATTGTTGTTGGAAAACAGAAACAGATGCTATAATGCTTAAAAATTTTTCCGTTCAAACTTTAAGGATTATGAATGAAATCATTCATTATTATCCAAATTTCAGTAAATTTAAAAATTTATTCATAATCGTATCATCAATTATAATTGATGGATTTCAACATTTGGAAACAATGAATAGTGATCCAGAAACTGATCAGAGTATGCAAAACGAGTTTATGTTTCAGAACATTCCACAACAAATCCAACAAGTTAAAGCTAGTATCCAATATCCTAATGCTAATCCAACTAACAATACATCAAGCAATGTTGAATTCAATGATTGGTTTACACAAGAACTGTTTCAAGATGTATTTCGACAGTATTATTTCCAAAACAATGATGTCATTATGGAAGACTTAGACCATTTGTTCAATTATCAAAATTAAAGATTTTTTTAATTATTTTTTTATTTTTGTATTATTGTTATTATATATTATATTTTGTTTCATATAATTTAAAAAATTTTAGTTACCGAAGTAAATAATTTGATATAAAAAACAGTGTTTTCAAAGCTACCAGTAATTAAAATAATTAAAATGATCCACCAGTGAATTTAATCGGGTCCGCCCGGTGATTTCGTGGGAAATCCGTTGATTTTTTAACTATGGCCCAGTGACAAGGTGTCAGGGGTATCGGTTCTTCTAAACAATCTTGCTGCTATACAATCTATCTTACTTCTGTAACCTTTATTTTTTGACTGTATATATATGCGTATTTTATTTATGAACTTATCTAGTAATAAATTAATTATTTTGGGTTTCTAATATAGATGTTAAATTATAAAATATGTATTGTAAAATAAAAATATAAAGATAATAAAAGTAGAAAAAGCACAAATCTGAGAAGTATATATATGTTAAAAAAAACAAAATTTATCTATTGATTCATTTCTAAAAAGTGTAACGGAAA
>JAJMEW010000198.1:79712-91609 GCA_030574395.1 Pichia californica
CATAACCAAAGATACCATTGAAAACACCAGCAAATGTATGAGACCATAACGCTAATCTTAATGGTTGTTCTTTTCTTGTATACCATGTTGAAGAAATAATAATACATGATGGTTGAATTGCAGCTTCAAATATTCCAAGGAAAAATCTAACTGCCATTAATCCACCAAAATTATGACATGCAGCCATACACATTAAGATGCCACCCCAAATGAATAGTAAAAATGACATAAATTTAGTTAAATGTTTAACTTTTGGAAGTAATAAAAATACAGGTATTTCTGCAAATAAATAAGCTAAATAGAAGATTGTTGCTAACCAACTATATTGTTGACCAACTAATCCACAGTCTGCTCGCATACCATATAATGCAGCATATGAAAGACAATTCTTATCTAATAATTGTAAAAACATTGTAATAACAAGAAATGGTAAGATAATACAATCAATTTTGAAAACAACTTTTTTATTCAATTTTAAATTTTTAGCTAAAGTTTCAGGATCTTCTTCAAGTATCAATGATATTTCATCTTTTCCTGAGTTTGAATGTGAGATACTATGAGAATCTGTTGATCCGACTTCAACCACATTGGATTTCATTTGTTCTTTTTCATCCATGATAAATTAATTTGATTTTAAAAGTTGGTAAATATACTAATGTTAGTTTAATAATTAATTAGTTTATAAATAGTATATTGGAATAACAAAAGAAAAAAAGATAAAAAGTTTAAGTGTATTGTTGTAGATTTGAAAATTTGAAAAAAATTGACAATTTGATCTATTTATAAGAAATAAGAAGTAAAAAAGTACACGAGCCTTTTTAGATAATAAGCTAATGTATAAGTAAGTTATAGTTTACCCAGAAATGAATGTGATAATGGTAGATATTACAGACAATACATAGATACATATATATATGTCTGGTGATACCCAGAAATAGATGTATGTGTTAGTGTGTCTATATATGGGCTCTTTGCGAAGTATAGATAAGATAACTCCACCCACACAATGCAAATTCAAACACTCTATGCAGTCCGCAGCCTCGGCGGTCGCGTACAAGACAGCGGGTCTTGCGAGCACCTCTTATCTCTTATCTTTGAGGTTTACTCTTTACTTTTTACTCTTTACTGGGGTCTATATATCTGATACAACTGATGCAAGTAATGCTGAAACTGATACCGATTACTGATGTTTTTCTGATTTCTAGAGATTGAAAGTCATTTTCTAAAAGCAAATGTTCTATTTTAAATTGTAATAAGCGAAGTAGTACACAATATTTTATATGTATGAATTAAACAGTTATGTATATATATAGTACAGCATGATTAGTAGTAGTAACAGTAGTAAAACGTTGATTAATGACCAATGAAAAATCCTTCCAAACCAATTTTATCTTCAAAATCAACAATCCATGATGATGTTCCAAGGATATTGGCTTTACCTTCAATTTCAACAACACATGCATCCTTCTCTCCAGCATTAGCCTTTAATCCAGTCTCAACAACACGTGCATGTAATGTTGATCCAATCAATGACTTATTTACAAACGTATGTTCTCCATTGATTAATCCTTTTAAATACAGTTGTGATGTCCTTCCAGCAGTACCTGATCCACATGGTGAACGATCAACTTGTTTAACACCTAACACTAAACATGATCGTTGGTTTGCTTCAGTATTATCCGATATATCTTTTTTTTTATATGTATTAATCACATCAACTCCATGTAAATTTTTTATCTGTGGAAAATCTTTATTTTCAATTTTCAAATCATCTCTATTTTTGATTTCTCTCTTAATTTCAAAACCAAAATTCATAATCGCATTTGCGTTCTCTGGTTTGACTGCAAGTATATTTTCATCAACTTCTATAAACATGTTAAAAGCTCCATTGAATACGATATCACCTGTAACTTTACCAATACTGGTATTTACTGTAATTCCTTCATATAATATAAATACTGGAGTATTCCTGAATTTCACGAATTCAACCTTTTCACCATTCCAACAAGCTTCTGTTTCAATAGCACCAACAGTAGTTTCCAGTGTAATATTCATTAATTCAGGTTTTAATTTATACTTTTTTTGATCAATCCATCCTTGTTGAATAAGTGTTGTAACAACAGATATCATTCCATGTCCACATTGATCTGTATAACCATCTGGATTAACAAAAATAATAGAGGCATCAGCATCAAGATCTTTATCAACGGGATCTAATAAAAATCCGCCAAACATATCATAATGTCCTCGAGGTTCTCTCATGAGTGTTTTTCTAATATGATCATAATTTTTTTGAATATAATTTCTCTTATCTAATAATGTATTACCAGGTAATCTTTTTGGTAAACCTAATACAAGAATTCTAAACGGTTCACCACATGTATGTGTTTCTATAGTTGTTAGCGCAACTGAATTCATGTTGCTGTGTGTTTATTTATTTAAAATATAAATAAAAAAACCAGTATAAATGAAGAAGTGGTATCGATATTAAGAAGAAGGATAAATAGATATATGAAAAGGAGTAAACGAAGTTTCTATCTAATAACGACGACATTTATGATTAAATAAATATGGAGTGTCAAATGTATGAACAGCAGTAACAGTTTAAATAAGGGATCCAATATTTGTGTTGTGTTCTTCAATGTGTAAGTTTAGATTGTTGTATACCTTGTATATATACGTTGTACCAACGTTAACACCCAATCCCCAATCTGTGTTCTTTGTTCCCCTCTAAGCACCGAATTGCTCACCCTGGCTTCTGCGTACGCTGCGGATTCGGCGTCCTCGGTGGGACCGGCGGGACCGGCGGGACCTGCGGGCGGGAAAGTTTTATGATAGTGAGGAACGGGAAACGGGGGGCTGGGGATCGGAAAGAGCGAATATGCCGGTGGCTGCGGAAATCTTGGTTTCTGGTTTCTGGTTTCTGGTTTCTGGCACCGCTGTTAGCGATATGGGCAACGCCACATCCGAGCCTTGCAAAAGAGACTCAAAAGCAAATTCACGTGACTGGGTAAATTATTTTTTATAATTTTTGCTTTCTTTTTCCATTTACTTCTCAACCAAATCACTTCTTTAACCTTAGCAACGGTAACTCAAATGGAATAATTGGCAGTATTGGACTGCTAATTGATGACATTATCTATTTGAAACCTCAAATAAACAAAACAAAACAAAACAAAACTATGAAAGATCGTAATGTCTTTGTCTTGTTATTACTTTTATTGACGGTCATTGCTGTATTCCGAATCTTGTAATAAATGTCTTAACTGATAACCGATAACTGATAAAGAGACATCCCCAGATTCATGTTCTGGGTAGCAGTTTTGGAGCAAAGTCACGTGATGTGCACGCCCTGTAAGCTTCCCTTTCTTACCGCCACTCTCCGTCCACACGTCAACACTCAACACTTTCCGGGCAGGCGATGATGCTGGTTAATGCTTGATGCTTAATCAATAATGGATAGATAGAAAGATGTGTGTACATATGGATTGTACTGGTATGTCGTATCAGCATCATAATAACTAAAACATTACTGCTTTTGAACAACACATACACATACAAGACATCCAAGACATATCCAAACTGTCTTATATCAAAGCTTCCCTTATCCGCCGCCCCCTAATTTTATACCCTGGTAGTGCTATCTTTTATCACAATCTCATTATCGCATTTATATCACATTCCTAATACAGCTTATTATACATATATTGTTTCCTTTGTTTATTCATTAATTATACAAATTTAATTGAATCATGCAAGTACAGTTAGATTCCATAGATACTCTTGGGATTACCCCTGACAGTATCAAGTCTTGCACTAACTGTAGACAGAAAAAAATAAAAGTATGCAACATCTTGAAATTTTAAACCATCATTATACATATCATGAATGACAATACTAACATCGATTCTTTTTTATTCCTTTATTTTTTTTATTCTGCAGTGCCAAGGTGAATTACCCAGTTGTAATAGATGCAAAAAATGGGGGTTACAATGTGACCTTTCCGAAAATATATTTTATAATTATTCAACTATAAATAATTTAATGAAAAAAATTGACGAATTAAATGAAAAAATAAAAGCTAAAAATAGTACATCACAAGCTTCTATAAAATTACCTATATTAACATCTACAAGTGAAGAATTATCAAATGAAGTTGGTAGTCTAACATCCGCTTCAAATAATGAAGGTCAAGGTAAATATATTGGTGCAGCTACTGGATCCAATTTTGCAAAAATGTTTTTGAATCAAATGCATATACAAAAATTAGATGAATTAGATCATTTATCAAATTTAGATCTGTCTATCAATGATTATTCTAATGTCTCATTTTTTTCTCATTCTTGTGCCACTTTACCACCTTATAATATTGCAAAACTGGCTGTAAATAACTATGTTAATTTCATTCATATTTTTTATCCTATATTAAATATAAAAGATTTATTAAGTTCTTTAAATCATATTTATACAAATCCTTCTGGTTTAGATTATCATGAAAAATATATCATATTTATGGTTATTGCAATAGGTTTAGAAAAGGGGGATCTTGATTCAACTTTATCAACTTATTATAACCAATTTAAACCAATTGAATTTTATAATACTGCTCAACGATATCTTCATAGATTATTATCCAATAGAACTTTAGAAACTTTACAAGAACTTTTATTATTGGTAGTTTGGATGACAAGTATAAATATCTTTAAGGATGATAATGGTGATTTATGGTATTTAGGTAGATATGTTATGTCGTTAGCTATTGAATTAAATCTTCATAAGATTCCTTCATCTAATAAATATTTATCTGAATATAATAAAGAATTAAGAAATAGATTATTTTGGTCAACTTATATACTGGAACGTTCAAATGCTGTTAAATTTGGTAGAGGATTATCCATTAGAAAAAATGATATTCAAATTAATTATCCTAAATTTATGAATGATGATATAATTGATGATTCATCTTTTTATTCTTATAATAGAATTAATCTTGTTCCATGTTTAATTTCAATTGACTTATATGAAATTTATACTTTGTTATTAGAAACAATTTACATATCAAGAACTAAAGGTTCAAAACCAAAAATAAGTGATGAAGAAATCTTTCAATATAAAATAAAGATTCAAGATTTAATTACTAAAACTTTAGAAAGAATAGATAAAGATGTTAATAATAGCTTATTTTGTTATCATGAACTTAAAATCAAAACTTTAATTGCTTCAATTATTTTAAATAGACCATCACCATCATTCTTATCTCCTGATTTGAGATCATTACTTACATGTAAAGACAATTGTATGCAGTGCCTTGATTCATTTAAATATTTGATTCATACTAATTGGAGATCAAGTCCTTCAAATTTACATGATTTAGTAAATATAAGTTTAACTATGATTTTTTGTTGTTGGAAAACTGAAGTAAATTCAGATCTTTTAAAGTCATTCTCATCAGATATTATCATAATTATGACTGATGTAATCAAATTTTTTCCAAGTTTTATTAAGTTTAAAAATCTTTATATTGTCGTTTCTTCAATAATAATTAGAGGATTTGAGAAAAATCAAATGAGCTTAGGTATGGATAATACTAATTTAAGTGAAAATCTTTTAACTAAAACTAATAATAATAAGAATGATAATAATGATAATGGCAATAATAATAATGATAATGATAATAATAATGATAATAATAATGATAATAATAATGATAATAATAATGATAATAATAATAATGATAATAATAGTAATACTTTTATCCCGAATAATATTGCCACTACTCCTCAACAAGCAATTGATATTTTCTCTGATGTTCCATCACCATTACAACAAATGAAAGCAAATATGATGATGCATAACATGAATTTAGTCGATACCAATCAAATACCAGCTAGGGGTAAAAACAAGAGATCCTATAATGAAAGTGGTTTAAGATCTCCTGCTATTTCTCCTTTAACAACCACTCAAATTCAATTTCAAATGGCACATTATCCAATGAAATATTCTGAGGCACAGAATTTACAACAACAGATACCTCGTGATAACTCACACAATAATATTGATGAAATCTCTATTAATAATAACATTCAAGAAATACAAAATTTACAACAACAACAACAACAACAACAACATCAACATCAACATCAATTACAACCAAGAACACATCAATTTCAACAAATACCTTCAAATAGGTTTCCAATGCAATTCCAAAATGTACAGAGAGAACAACAACAACAACAACAACAACAACAACAACAGCAGCAACAACATCAGCTACAACATCAATCACAACAGACATATCAAAACACAGGACCATCTAATCTTACAGTTGATGGTGTTTCTATGTTGGATACATCAACTCAAGCTTTATTTCAAGATGTTTTCAAACAATATTATTTTCAAGGAAATGAAACTATTAGAGAAGATATTGATCAATTATTTGAGTTTCAAAGATTTAACTGGGCATAATACATTAATTTACATTTTAACAAAAACTTTTATATTTACGGCTTTTTATTACTAACTTTTATGTAACTGAATTTATAAATAAAATTATAAACTGGTCTCAATGTAGAGTTTATCATTCTTATTAATTTTATATTTTGGGGAAAGATAAAAAGAATGCAATTTTATTAGTTAATCTCTAATTAATCTTATTTTTCCTCATTCCTTACTCCTTATCATAAAAGAAGTGGCTGATAAAAGAATATTACTAAACCTGAATCACGTGATGTATTTGCCGGGCCTCGGGGCGGTGTCGATTTGTTTGTGTGCGAAAATGCGTTTAGTTGTCAGCTGTTCCGATTGCGAGTTATAGGTAGGTTACAATTTGACACAAAAACAAATTGGCAGTGTGTACAGGCTTTCAGGCATGATAATTGATGATTTTGATAGTTTATTTGGAAATGGTAATCTTTATATATTTTAATTTTAATTTTCCTGTATACTAAGAGGTTAAACAAAGTTGTATTAGTATTAGATAATATGTATATAAATGATAATATAAACGAAAGCAAATTATTTAGATAAATAGAAAAAAAGTATAAATAAGTGTAAATTTACAAAAACTTCTAAAAGAAATCAGAAAGTGTATCTGAAGTGTTTATTTTCATGATCAGTAAGATCTTCTTGATCAACTTTTTCACCAATCTCAATTTCAGTTAAAATATTATTAGCAGCTGCATCATCTGCATCATTCATATTATCTCTCTTTTTGTTTTCTAAATAACATAATCCTGCATATAAGATAATCATACCATACATAATACATGTTGCAGCTAACATTGCCTTAATACCAGTTTCATATTTTGGTGCTTGTTTACTGAGGAAGAATTGTGGTCCAATTAAATTACCTAATGCATAGAATAAACCAACAGATATTGAATTGAAAGTCTTTTTCGTTTGACCTGATGTATTTGATGCAATTAATGAAAGACACATAACGTATGGTGCATTATAAAAACCGCAAATATAAACACCTGCCAATGCCTGTTGTAGATGTTTAGTATGATCAATTTTCCAAATCATTATAATACCAGCCATAGTTACACCCGTTGTAATAAAAATAAGAATAAATCTAATATTTTTAATAAAATATGCAACCGCTGCACATAAAACACATGCACCCATTGCAACTGCTGCTTGTGGTGTTGCCATTAACATTGTTTTATAACTTGTGTATCCAAATCCTTTAATAATAAATGTATTGAAATTGGTAATACCAGCATTAATGAAATTTTGAACAATTATGAAAACAACAAGAGACCAATATTTTGGATCTAATAAAGATTCTTGAATTTGATACCATTTAATATCTTTTGTACCAAAATGAATACCTGTTTGATTTGTAGCACTTCTAGCAATTGCACATTTCTTTTCTTCTTCTGTAAAAAACCATGCATCTTTCATCGATGATGGAATTAAAAAAAATGTTACAAGACCAAATAACATTGTAACAGATCCATATGTAAGAAACATATATCTCCAAATAGATAATGATCCCTTCCAATTTTCCATACCATAACCAAAGATACCATTGAAAACACCAGCAAATGTATGAGACCATAACGCTAATCTTAATGGTTGTTCTTTTCTTGTATACCATGTTGAAGAAATAATAATACATGATGGTTGAATTGCAGCTTCAAATATTCCAAGGAAAAATCTAACTGCCATTAATCCACCAAAATTATGACATGCAGCCATACACATTAAGATACCACCCCAAATGAATAGTAAAAATGACATAAATTTAGTTAAATGTTTAACTTTTGGAAGTAATAAAAATACAGGTATTTCTGCAAATAAATAAGCTAAATAGAAGATTGTTGCTAACCAACTATATTGTTGACCAACTAATCCACAGTCTGCTCGCATACCATATAATGCAGCATATGAAAGACAATTCTTATCTAATAATTGTAAAAACATTGTAATAACAAGAAATGGTAAGATAATACAATCAATTTTGAAAACAACTTTTTTATTTAATTTTAAATTTTCAGCTAAAGTTTCAGGATCTTCTTTTAAAATATTTGAAATTTCTTCATCTTCAGAAGTTTGTGATTTAGTACTTTTAAAAGTATTTGAAAAAACAGTTACAAGTTTATTATTTGATAAATTACTTGAAGTTTCCTTTTCTGAAAATTTCTCTCCTGTCATATTTAATTGAATATATGTCTATGTATATGAATATGTTTATTGAATTAATATTATTATTTTAAAAATAAATCACCATAGAGAAATCTGTATGTTTATTTTCTTTCTTTCGAAACGGGGGGTTAGTACTTGCTATATATATATAGTAATAATAATACTTTCATTATGATAATTTGTACAAAGATAGTAGTGAATCTAAACAAAACTGTATTTAATGCGTCAAACAAGTGTGGCGCACCGAAGAACCAAAAAAAATCATGAAACTATCGGATTTCTCGACTGCGTATAGTATGTAGTTAAAGTTATCTATAGTGTTCATTACTCAAATCCTCATGATGTTACGAATAACTTTTCAATCTCTCTTTTAGGCTAACAAATTGAATAAGATAAATCGATAGATAGATGGATAGATAGATTTATTTGATTATTGTGGCTGATAACAAGATAAGAATATATAGTCTGATAAGTTATATAGAAAATAAAGGACAGAGAATAAATACGTTGTAGAATTCTCGCAGATGCCGAAAAAATAACTAGGGATTTATTTTTTATTATGGTATAGAGCGTGAAACTCGTGTCGGAACTCCCGACAAAGATGAGAATACACAATTTATAAACAAGAAGTAGTTTTGAGAAACTGTGGTTTTCTTGTTTTTTAAATACAATTCAGGATTCTAATTCCTAATTATTACATTAAAAGTTATTATTATTATTATTTTTTTTTAATTACTGTAAATACTATTTTATATAAAAAAACCTGTTATTAACCCATGAAAAGAAGGAATAATTTTTGAATCCTGAAAAAAAGCTGTTTCAAACAAAAAGAAAAAAGTTGTTAATGAAACGTGAAATATGAAATTGTAAAACGCAAATAGAGTATATATATATGTGTGTGTGTGTGGTGTGGGGATGTAAATGTAAACTTAAATTTTGATAAGATAAAAAAAATAAACTTTTTTATTAAAATTTTTAACCGTTAAATGTCTTATCCTCTAATATTTCTTCTCTGATTTCTTTCTCCTGGGTAATCATGAATATTTTTTTACCTTCTATGCTGTGATAAATTATCATGTGACATACTTCTTGTAAGAATATTTTTTAAATCTTCATCTTCTTTAGTACGATTTAATAATGCATTACCTTCAATATTTGCTTCAATCATATGTCTAATTGGTGGTAAGACTATTTTATTATTATTAATATTATTATTAATATTATTAAAAGATGAATTGATTACTGGAACTGGTTTTAAAGTTGGAGATTGAATTGGTGTTGATAAAGGAGTTGAATGGGGTGATGTTGAAATATTAAAAATTGTTGGATGTGAAGACGATGATAAAGATAATAATGATGAGTGATTATTAGAATTTGATATTGTTGAAATTTTAAAATTTGGTGAATTTGGTCTTGACCTTTTATTTGAACTTTCTTCATCAATACTAGTAGATTGCATCATTGTTGATAAAGAAATTGAAGAATTTGTTGGTAATCTTGAATATGAATTAAGTCTTGAAAGTGGTAATATTGATTTAACATTAAATGAAGATGCTAAAGTAGTTGATGAAGAAGATCTACCTAATGATTCTAAAGAATTTGTACTATTTGTTCTTGAAGAAGCAAAAGATCTAACTAAACTTTCATTACTTCTTGGTAAATTTGAATAAGATTTTGTATTATAATAATTATTTGAAGAAAATGAAGAATTTGATGAAATTGAAGGTAAAGTTCCTAAACTTAAGTTCAAATTTGAATTTGAATTGGAATTTGAATTGGAATTTAAATTTGAAGTTGAATTTGAATGTGATGAAAAATGATATTCTGATGGAGTATGTGGAATCTGAAATCCTAAACTTGCAGGTACTGGTACAGATTTATTATTTGATAAAATTATCAACGGAACATGTTGATTGGAATTTTTATTTGATAAAATAGTATTAGTATTAGTATTAGTATTAGTATTAGTATTAGTATTAGTATTAGTATTGGTATTGGTATTATTATTGTTATTTTCATTTAATGATGTATTTGAATTTGAAGTTGTAGTTGAATTTGTAGATGGTTGATTATTCAATAAATCTGAAACATTAATTTTTAAATTTGAATAAGATTTAGAAGGTATTAGATTTGTTGATGGTATTATTGATTGTTCTTGTTCTTGTTCTTCTATTTGTGTTTTTGAAGAATCATTTATTGATGAATGATTATCAATAGATTTTTTGCTATCTATTATAATAGACATTGAAGTACCAGTTGAAGAAGATAATTTTGATGAAGAATCATTAAGTATATTTGAAACTGAAAGATTTAATTTATTTTGTTGTCTTAAACGTTCTTCTTGCATTTGTAATTTAGTCTTTCTTGGTTTTCTTTTCTTTCTAACAGTTGGATTTGTATGAATTCTTAAATGTCTAGTTAATTCATCAGATCTTGAGAATTTTTTTGGACAACCATCAAAAGTACAATGATGTGGTTTTTCACCAGTATGAGTTCTAATATGTCTTGACTGATGTTCAAGTCTATGAAATGCCTTTTTACATAAAGGACATTTATATGGACGATCATTTTCCTTTTTTGAAGAAATATCTTCTTCTATTACTTTTAGCAAAGACATTATTGATTTAGAAGAATTTGGTTATATTGATGGTGATAAATAAAGGTAGAAGAAGCAAAAAAAGAGAAAAAGCAAAGAAGAAAAGAAGCAAAAAAAGAAGAGTACACTAAAAAGAAGAGTACACTAAAAAGAAGAGTACACTAAAAAGAAGAGTACACTAAAAAGGAGAACACACTAAAAAGGAGAAAAGAGGTATAAGGTAGGTTGATTTCTGGACTCTCCATTCTCCAGGAAATTAATCAATCAACTGCTACTGCAAAACATAAAACGCCCGGGGAAAAAGGAAAAAAGCAAAAAGGAAAAAAGGAAAAAAGGAAAAACGGAAAACTGCTGCATTTGCGTTTGCTGTTTGCTGCGTTTGCTGCTATTTTTGCCACCTTCGCTGCTGGTTTTTCCACATTCAGTATGGTATGACGTGTGAAATTCGCGCTGCCGCAAAAACCTCAAAGGAAAGCAAATCTCCCCACACAGAAAGGAGGAAAGTCATTGTTGCCGGATTAACTTGCCAGCAGCTGCAGGAAACTCAGCTCAGCCCAGCCCAGCCCAGCCCAGAGTCAGAGTCAGAGCTAGGCGCTAAGAGCCAAGCTCGTCAATCCGGAAAAACCAAACCAAAACCAAACCAAAACCTTGC
>JAJMEW010000199.1:0-89380 GCA_030574395.1 Pichia californica
TTTTGTTATTTTATAAATCACTTGGAAAAGTAAACGTTTTTTTACTTTTTATGATTATGTAAGCAATTACGTGATTATTTTATAAAATTTAAGTATAAAATAATCATTGCAACATTCTAAATTACTTGAATTATTAAGTTAGCAACTAAATTGTCACACGTTAAGATTATAAACAATAATTATAAGTTTATTATGATTAAGAGTACAAACCTTCTTCATCTTCTGTTAAATTATCCAAAATTTTAGCTTTGCCTTTACTATATTCAATAGGATATTCTTTTTTAACATATGCTGTTAACTTATTTGCAAGTTTGGTACCTTTACGTAAGTTTGATTCAATTTCTGGAATGATATTATTCTTCAAATTATTATATTTAATTATGTGTTCTTTAAGTGAAATTTCCATTTCTTCTATGGCTTTTAACACATCATTTGATGAATTGTTTAATTCACCAGCCATTTTCGATTGTATCACTAATGTTTTGTCAAATGTTAAAGAATCTAATGCCATGCTCAAGCTGCCTATTAAGTATTCAATAGCATTGAACCTGGATTCATTTGGAATTAACGAGGGTTTCTCTATACTTTGTTGACCAATAGGTGAGGTACTACGCAATCTTTCAAGTACTAATTCATCTTCAATTGTATCTTCATTATCAATATCACTATAGACACCAATATCTTCTGTTTCTTTATTTATATCTTTGACGTTTTGACTCGATGTTTCTTTTAAAGTTGGATGAAATTCAGTGAAGTTCTCTGTTTCAATCCCTGTCGTTTCTGATGTGTTAATAGGTCGACCTATAACAGCATATCTTTCTCCGCTTAAATTAGAAGTCACTTCACCACAGTCATTCTCTTCATTACTGAGCATGGTAACATAATCTTGATGTTGGGACCTGTTTCAAAAGAAGTATATGTCAGCTATTTTAATAAGAATGGGTTGTAGCAGTTACAATATTACAGACCTAAATTACGTAGCGTGGCGTATTTTGAATTATTCCTCTGGTCGCCTGTGCAAACAAAAAAATAAAGGCGTACCAACGAACACACACTCATTTTATAGTAACATGTCGGATGTCAGTAAGACTGAATTGGTGCTTTCGTTATGAGTTTAGAGAATCTGTATCTGTACATTGCACCCTACATAAAACACTCGTATTATATATATCCATAGAAATAATATCAATAATGGATATGAGAGAACGGTTGAGACCGTTTGGAATTTCCTTTGAGAAATCATTGGAAGATTTAATCAAGGGTATAAGAGCAACAAATAATGATAATGAAAAATTGAATTTATTTATGGAAAAAGCAATTCAAGAATGTAAAACTGAATTAAAAACATCTGATTTGGAATTAAAATCAACTGCTTTATTGAAACTATCCTATTTAGAAATGTATGGGTATGATATGAGCTGGTGTTCATTCAATATTTTAGAAGTTATGGCATCTCCAAAATTTCAACATAAAAGAATTGGCTATCTGGCTGCGATTCAAATATTACAAAGGCAAAACAATGATGATGCATTGATGTTAATGACTAATTTATTGAAAAAAGATTTGAACTCTGTACATTATATTGAAACTTCATTGGCAATTAGTGGTATTGCCGCTGTCGTTTCCAAAGACTTGGCTTTAGATATTGTTGAAGATATGTCTAAAATGTTATCTCATTCTAAACCACTGATCAGAAAGAAAGCAGTTCTAGCAATGTATAAAGTATTTTTGAAAAATCCTGAAGCTTTAAGGGTTTATTATGATAGGATAGTTGAAAAATTAGATGACACAGATAGTTCTGTTGTCTCAGCAACCGTTAATGTTATTTGTGAATTAGCAAACATGAATCCAGCAAACTATATAGAATTAGCACCAAGATTATATGCCATGTTGAAGGACTCAAATAACAATTGGATGGTTATTAGATTACTAAAATTGTTTTCTTCCCTTTCATTAACCGAACCGAGATTAAAAAATAAACTTTTACCAGAGATTAAATCATTAATGGTGAAAACAAAAGCGTTATCACTAACTTATGAATGCATCAATGCAATTCTAGATGGTAATATGCTTTTATCAGATGATATAGATACTGCACAATTGATTGTTGAAAAATTATTAATTTTTTTTGAAAGTAATGATCAAAACTTGAAGTACGTTGGTTTGTTAGCATTTATCAAGACCTGCAAGATTCATCAAGATTTAATTAAAAAACACGATAAGATCATACTAACTTCTATCTATGATAATGATTTGACAATTAGAGAAACTTCTTTAGAAATAATAAACTCTTTAGTTAGTGAGAAGAACATAGTCCCTATTGTTACAAGATTGACCATTCAATTGTTGCCATACAAAGAACAACAACAACATTTAGATGAAATTAATAAAAAGCTGACAGAATTGGAACAAGAAGGGTCAAATGGTGAAACAGATGATCAACATGTAATCGGTTCAACACAACAACCAATAGTTGTTTCTGAAAAATACAAATATTTGTTAATCAATAAGATCATTGAAATTTGTTCTATGAATAATTATGAAAATATTCCAAATTTTAGATGGTATTTAGGTGTTTTAAATGATATACTTAAATTAAATATTGAGAATAAGATTTCAAATGTAGATAAAATAATATCTCAACAACTGGTAGATATTGGTATTAGAGTTCCAAGTGTTAGATCAAAACTAGTAGAGATGTGTTTAAATTTATGCGGTATTCCGGAAAAACCAGAAGAAGAATTATTACTATTTAAAAATGGACTAAGTAATTGTATTTGGATTATTGGTGAATATTATGATGAATACATTCAAAATGATGAAGATGATTCTGAAGATGAGGAAAACTCTGATGATGAATCTAAAAATAGTATAGACAAATATTCTGCAATCGAAATAATTGATTCTATTTCAAAACAAGAATTTTTAGGAAGATTAGGGTACATAAATTTTGATAGTACTATCACTATATATGTTCAATCACTTGCCAAAATATTTAGCAAATTTTGCATTATCTTTGGTGAAGGTTCATGGTCAACATCACAATTCGAATCAGCCAAGTTATTATCGTCAAGTATAATAAAATGGTTCAATACGTTTGCTAACAGTCCAAATTTTGAGATTCAAGAGAGAGTATTATCTTTTATTGAAGTTTTAAAGCTTGTTGAAGAATCTATAGATACATGTCTCGAAACAATTAAGGTATCCGATGAAGAATTTGAATATCCCCCTAATTTTTTAATGAGAGGTTATAATCAATTATTTTCATTATCTACGTTTAAACCTGTTGGACCAAAAACACAACAAAAAGTACAACCTCCCGTTGATTTAAATTTGGATGAAACTTTTGATGATCAATCTTTGATAAATTTTCACAATCTGTACAACAGATTAAAATTAGAAGATTTAGATATTAATTTTGGTGACGATGAAGATATAATTGCTGGAGAAGAGTTAGAAGAAGAAGAAGAATATGAAGATGATGATAATGACGACAACTGTACATTAGAGTTTGAAGACGGCAATTATGATGATAATGGAACGGCAACTGAAAAATCATCTATTATGGAAACCGAAAAGAATAAGAATAAAAAAAATATGCATAAGGATGATCCATTTTACATTGATTTAGATACTAATGAAGAGAAATTATTGAATTCGAAAATTAAAACTGAAAAACATACTAAGAAAAAACAAAAGAAACCTTTGAAGCCAAAAAAGTATAAGAAAGAGAAAGTTTTGTTGATTGAAGAAGAAGAAGGAGAAACTACAGAAAAAAGTGATCTTGTTTCATCAAAGCATTCTAATTTCATGATTGATTCATCCAGATTGGCCGACTTGGATTTAAAGCAAGCAGAAAAAGCAGACGAATGTTTTGCGAATGAGTATAAAGATGAAGAGGAACCAGAGGATGTTGTACAACAAAATACCAAGATAGAAAGTTTTCCCGCTTTACCCGTAAAGAGAAAGCCAAAGAAAAAAATTAAGAAAAAGGTTGCTATTATCGAGTAGAGAGGTAACCTGCTTGTTATTATATCAATGTATACCTACATAATAAAAAATTTGTAATTTAAATTAAAAAAGATATAAACACACTGTATTTTACAAAGTCAATTTTATGAAGTATCGGTTTTCACCTTTTTGATAGTTTCTTCTTGGATTGTAGCCCTCTTCCTCCTCTTTTTAGGATTTCCAACTTTTGATTCATAATCTGCATCATCATCTGAATTTTTCTTTGCCCTTCTTTTAACAACTTTCTGTTTACCGTGTTGAACGTCATCCAACTCAATGTTACTTTCTTTTTGAATTTGAGATTGCAAATCTAACATTGACGATATATTGTTTTCAAAACACTGATTTTTCTTCACAAGTTCAAAAAAATCATACTTCCCTTCTGTATATAAATCAGGAAAAGTGCTATTTTCATGAATTACCAGATCGCTTGATAATGAATCATTTATACCAATCAAGTTGTGGAATGTGTTTAGGCTTGCCCTAGAGTCTTCGTCATTTTCTTCCTTTTCAAGTTCAATTAATTTAACTAAGAGGGGAGACATCTTCTCATTTTTATGTAATATATTTTCTAATTTATTCTGTATTTCTGCATGAGTCAAATTGTCAACACTTACAAAACTTTCACGTCTATCTAAAAATTTGAGTGAATCAATTAACATGTTATTTCGTAGTTGTTGATATTTAAGTAGTCTCTTTAAGTATAATTCAAATTCATCAAGTACTTTTGATATACGGTTAGCATTCTTATATTTCTCTAACAAGTAAAAATAAAGTGTTCTATATTCACTTGTTGATCTTTCTTTGATAACCGACTTTTCTCTATCTTCATTTCCTCCTTTTAGAGGTATATCTTCTTCATCGCCAAACTGCCCACTTTCATAAATTTCTTCATTTCCGTTATACACTTCATCCTCAGTAATTGCGCCTTGCTCATCAGTAATGGATTCTGTAGCTATTGTATTGGATACTGTCCTAGAATCATCTGTTGTAATTGGTGTTTCTGTATGGTGTTCCTTTACTAATTCTGTTGCTGATCCAATCTCAGGGCTAGTATGCATTCCACTCTCTGATTCTACCGGGTTAGTGAGTTCTGAAAGATTCATAATGTGATAACTCCTTTAAACCTTAACTTCGCCTCCAACATCCAATATAAATATGCACATGTGTGTATGTAGGTATGTATGTATCAAATTTCAAATGGTTGTTAAATAAAACAAGCGTCGTCTTCTCTCTTTTGAAATAATAACTCTTCCTTTACCAACTACCAAACCGGGCTGTGCATTCTTTTGATTTTCGCTTTTATTAATTTTTATTTTTATTTTTATTTTTATTTTTATTTTTATTTTTATTTTTATTTTTATTTTTATTTTTATTTTTATTTTTATTTTTATTTTTGTCAAAGTTTTTTTTTTTAAATTTCAGTTAACCTGATGATAGATAAAAGCAATATTTTTTATTTCTTCTTTAATAGAATAATTCTCCTTCACAAATAACACAAATTAACGAGACAAAAGATGGTGTTAAAATCTGCATCTTCTAATGATATTTCCGTTTATCAAATCTCCGGTACAAATGTTTCCAAATCTTTACCCGATTGGTTAGAAAGAAAGAGAAAGAGATCTTTGAAAAATGATATCGATTATCAAAATAGAGTTGAATTAATTCAAGATTTCGAATTCAGTGAATCTTCAACCAAGATAAAAGTTACTAGAGATGGTCAATACGCAATGGCAACAGGAACTTATAAGCCTCAAATTCACGTGTATGATTTTTCTAATCTTTCATTAAAATTTGAAAGACATACAGATACAGAAAATGTTGATTTCTTATTATTATCAGAAGATTGGACAAAATCTATTCATTTACAAAATGACAGATCTATTGAATTTCAAAACAAAGGTGGAATAGATTACAAATTAAGAATCCCAAAGTTTGGTAGATCTTTAGCATATGATGATGTTTCATGTGATTTATTTGTTGGTGCTTCTGGTGACGAAATTTATAGATTAAATTTAGAACAAGGTAGATTCATGAAACCTTTTCAAATAGAATCAGATAGAGGTGTAAATTCTATAGATATTAATCCAATACACGGTTTATTTAGTGCTGGTTTAGAAGATGGCACTGTTGAATTCTGGGATCCAAGAGCAAAACAAAGAATTATTAAATTACAAGTACCTGAAGCAAAAGAAAATGGTAGTGAAATTTCATGTGTTAAATTTGCAAATAATAGTTTGAATTTTGCATGTGGTACATCTGATGGTATTTCTATGATTTATGATTTAAGAACTTCACATCCATTAATTACAAAAGATCAAGGTTATGGATTTGGTATAAAAAAGATTATTTGGCTTGAAGAAACTGGTAATGAAAACTTGAATTTAATTTTAACTTCTGATAAAAAAATTGCTAAAATTTGGAATAGAGATGACGGTAAAGCATATGCAGCAATGGAACCAAGTGTAGATATTAATGATGTTGAACATATTCCTGGTTCTGGTATGTTCTTTATGGCTAATGAATCGATTCCTATGCATACCTATTATATTCCTCAATTAGGTCCATCTCCAAGATGGTGTTCATTCTTAGATAATATTACAGAAGAATTAGAAGAAAAACCTTCAGATACAGTTTATTCTAATTACAAGTTCTTAACAAAGCAAGATGTGGCAAAATTAGGTATATCACATTTGATTGGTACAAATGTTTTAAGAGCTTATATGCATGGTTATTTTATTGATAATGAATTATATGATAAGGTTAATTTAATTGCTAATCCTAATTCTATACAAGAAGAAAGAGAAAGAGAAATTAGAAAAAGAATTGAAAAGGAGAGAGAGTCTAGAATCAGAAGTACAGGTGCTCTTACAAATACTAAAATTAAAGTTAATAAAGATTATGTTGGTCACTTACAAGATAAACTTGGTTCTGAAACTGCTGAAAATGTTGTCAATGATGATCGTTTTAAGGAAATGTTTGAAGATCCAAGGTTTCAAATTGATACGGAGAGTCATGATTATAAGCAATTAAATCCTGTTGCATCTTCACTTTCTGGTCCTAAACCATTAACAGCCGCCGAAGAATCTGATGAAGAACGTCTAAAAGTGAGAAATAAGAATGGTGCTAATAATTTTGAATCTGGATCTGAATCTGAATCTGAAGATGAAGATGAAGAAGAAGAAGATCAAGAAGAAATAAGGAAGAGAATCAAGGATGAATTAAAGAAGAAACAAGAACGTAAAAAGAAAGAACGTGATGAAGCTAAACAATATATGTCTAAGATGAAATCTATAGATAAGAACGATGAAATTAATGCAGATAATGAATTGAATAGAAACATTTCATTTGGTAAACAAGCAAAATTACAAGATGAAGGTAGTAAGGTTAGAAAGGAACAAAGATCTAATACTAGAATAAGAAAGAACGCAATCGGTGAAGGTGAGATTACTTTTGTTCCAACAAAGAAAGCTTCCAAAGTTCAATTTGATGTTAATGAGGATGATTTGGAAAGAAGAGGTAAAACTAAACAAATCACGGAAGGTAGAAGAAGAGCAAGTAAGAATGCTTTTAGAGGTATGTAATTGAATAATTCTATTTACAAATCGCATATAAAAAGTTATTAAAATGTGTTATATATTATAACAATATACAACAACAACAATAATGATATAATAATATTTATAGTATAGCAAATAAAATTCGAGATAATTTAATTCATGTTTAGAGATTGATCATCTAATTTTAGTTTTTTCTTTAATAATCCCCAATCATTTTTGACAATCCCATACTTGACCATTTTGGAAAAAAGGCCTAACAACTGGACATTTTCCTTCTGAAATTGTTCACCTTCAACCATTAATTTATGTAATGACTTACCTTCATTTTGTAATGGAATAAACCTAGATGGAATTTGAACTGGAATTCCGTGTATAAGCTTAACTTTGTGATTCTTTAACGGCCTAGTAGAAATCGTATTTGATCTATTCTTGTTATTATTATTATCAGCTGGTTTTGAATAATTCGTCATGTCATGCGAATACTTACATTTTTTACCATTTTTGCATCTTCCATTTTTTACCCAAAAATTGCACATTTTAACCTTTGATTTACTTCCATCATTAGTAGCATTTTGATTGTTTAAATTTTCAACAATCTTTTTAGCATTTTCTATTTCTTTCCTTTTATCTTCAACTCTTTTATTAGTTGGCCAGTTCTTTTTTCTTTCTTCAATCCATTTTTGAATATCTTCATCATTTTCAAAGACAATATTAGTACCTTGAATTGCGACTTTCTTTTCCCAATCAGCTTCATCATCCAAAAGTAGATCATCCTCATCAGAAGATTTTTCTTTATTTATTTGTTCATTTACTTCCTTAATTTCTTTTTTTTTTTTGTTATTTTTTGTCTTCACTTTCTTCGGTTGGTTGTTGAAACTATTTGGAAATTGAGATTGATTCTGCAATTGACTTTGATTTGTATTATAGTTTGTAGTATCATTGATAGTTGCATACTGCTGCTGATTCTGCTGTTGTTGTTGACTGGAATATGCTTGCACAAATTGATTAAACACCGAAAGAAAAGCTGCATTTGGTTGATTATTATTACCATTACTAATGCCATTACTATTATTATTGTTAAATTGTTGTAAATTAGAATTCATTGAAAAATCCATTGATTGATTTTGCTCAAAATTTTTATGTTCATTTTGATTGTACGTTTCCATATGAGGAGAATTAAAATTGTTTTGATAATGCTGTTGTGGGTATGTATTTGGATTTGTGTTAATCTGGTATTGTTGTTGATAGCTGTGTTGATTTTGATATGGAAGTTGAATATAGCTTTGTTGTAATTCTCGTGGTTGTTGATTTTGATTTTGTTGTTGTGGAGCTTGTTGTTGTTGCTGTTGTAAAGTTCCTATAATTGTACTAAACAATTGCAATGCATCTGTTGAGGGCATAGTATCTTGATTCTTCATCGGATAATTGTTATTCCCATTATAATTACCACCGTTAACTGCTTCTCCTATATTATTGCTTTCCGAAGGTAAATTAACCATCATACCTGGGAAAACTTCTGTAGATGGAGACGGAGCACTGTGTCTTATGTTATTGTTTGATTGCAAAAAAACTGGTTTTGCAGGTAAACTGAATCCTGGACGTATGACACCCCGATGTTGCCTCTTTGTGTTTTCATTATTATTATTATTATTATTATTATTATTATTATTATAATTATTATTATTATTATTCAAAACATCGTATCCTCTCTTCCCAACTGTCATTGTGAAATGGAAAGATATATATATATATGCACAACAAGGAAGACAATTCTGGGTAAATAAAAAGCCCCAATAAAAAAGTCCAAATAAGAAAAAAGAACAATCAAAAAGCAAAAATGAAAATTTTGTTCAAAATTGGAAAGTAAAAATTCATGTCAGCGAGATAAACGCAATTACCGCATTGGGACGTACTTTGTGCACAGCCCGAAAACAAAAAAATTGGCCAGAGTCACTTTATTTCATTTTTTATTTTATTTTTATTTTATTTAATTAAAATTGTCAAATTACTTTACAACTTATATCTTATAACTTATCGTCTTGAATAGACTGTTCTTTCTTGAATACACTTCTTCCATCAGTTGTACTTCCAACACTAGCATCATCCATATAATACAAATCCCAACACTCAATGTCCATTACATCCACAAACTTAGACGGTATCTTGCCTTTAATTGCAAGAGGTAAGGTTAGAGACATTTATGAAGTTGACTCCGAAAGTTTACTTTTCATTGCAACTGACAGAATTTCTGCTTATGATGTTATTATGGAAAATGGTATCAAAAACAAAGGTAAACTTTTAACACAAATCTCTATTTTTTGGTTTGAGTTTCTTAAAGATTCAATCAAAAATCATTTAATTGCTTCTACTGATGCTGAAATATTTGCAAAACTGCCAAAAGAATTATCAGAACCAAAATATAAAGATCAATTATCTCAAAGATCTTTACTTGTAAGAAAACATAAGTTAGTTCCATTGGAAGCTATCGTTAGAGGTTACATTACAGGCTCTGCATGGAAAGAATATAAAACTTCTGGCACTATTCATGGTTTACCAGCTCCAAAAGGCTTACAAGAATCAGAAGAACTTCCAACTCCAATATTTACTCCATCAACTAAAGCTGAACAAGGTGAACATGACGAAAATATTTCTCCAGAAAAAGCTTCTGAAATTGTTGGTAAAGAAATCTGCGGTAAAGTTGCTAAAATGTCTGTTGAATTATATACTAAAGCTAGAGACTATGCAAAGACCAGAGGTATTATTTTAGCTGATACTAAGTTTGAATTTGGTATTACTGATGATGGTGAGTTAGTTTTAGTTGATGAAGTTTTAACTCCTGATTCATCTAGATTCTGGAGTGCTAAGAGTTATGTTATCGGTAAATCCCAAGAATCTTATGATAAACAATTTTTGAGAGATTGGTTAACTGCCAACAAGTTGAACGGTGTTCCAGGTGTCGAAATGCCAGAAGATATTGTTGAACAAACATCTGCCAAGTATGCTGAAGCCTTTGAAGCATTAACCGGTAAGAAATACACTTATTAATTTTTTAGATGACTCTTGAGTCCATTCATATAAATATATTTATTATATCCTTTCTTATTATGTAAACGCTTTTTTAATTAATCAATCATTCAATTTTAAGTTGGAATTCCTTTGTAATCAATCTATATATATATAACAAAGCAGAAAGCAGGAACCCGTTGTAAAAACATTATCGTAATAATCAAGTCAAAATTTCCGCATTGGGTAAAACACAAACAATTACTTCTCCGTTTTGGGCGTTCATCACTTTTCGCTTCATTTTATATTTTACTTTCAGTTCCTCTGTCAAAACACCAGCACTCTCCATGCATGAAGGCTTTGTTTTCTTCTATAATTACTTTATTTAACATTATCTGTCATCTAAATCAAATATTTGTTCTTGAAATTTCTTTTTCTTTGTTTTCTTGAAATTTGTTTCAATTACCAATTCCAGATCATCATAATAAAGCACCAATTAAATATGGGAAGTAGAGAGATATCTGGACAGTTCCAAGAACTTGACATCATTGGAAGAGGCTCTTTTGGTGTAATTCGTAAAGTTCAACATAAACCAACAGGAAGAACTTTTGTACGAAAAGAAATATCATATCGATCAATGAGTAAGAAAGAAGAAAAACAACTATCAAGTGAATTCGATATTTTACAAAATCTTAACCATCCAAATATAGTTCAGGTTTATGGCTATGAAAAGTTACCAAATGAACAAGTATTAAATATTTACATGGAATATTGTGATGGTGGTGATGTATCCGAATTAATTAAAAAATATCGTGAAAGTAAACAATATATTCCTGAAACATTAGTATGGCAAATTTTTACTCAAACTTTATTAGCATTATACAGATGCCATTATGGAGTTGATATAGAACAAGTTGTATCAATGTTTAAATCAACACCCGAAATAAAACCTCCTGAAATTTCAAATTTACCTGTTGTAATACATAGAGATATTAAACCTGAAAATATCTTTTTTTTATCTGATAAATATACTGTTAAATTAGGTGATTTTGGTTTAGCAAAATGTTTAGCCCCACATACACATTTTACTCAAACTTATGTTGGTACTCCTTATTATATGCCACCAGAAGTTATATTAGAGCAAGCATATAATACAGTTTGTGATGTTTGGTCTTTGGGTTGTGTAATGTATGAATTATGTGCATTGACACCACCATTCACAGCTAAAACTCATGCTCAATTACAAGATAAAATTAAAAGTGGTGTATATAGTGAATTACCAAGTCATTATTCTAATAGATTAAAAATGTGTATTTATGCATGTCTGATAACAGATCCAAAAGAAAGGGCAGATGTTAATCAGTTATTACAAGAAACTTCTTTTAAAATTTATAGAAGAGAATGGGAATTAAATCAAAAAGAACTGGAATTAACAAAACGAGAGATTGATTTAAAACGTAAAGATACTTTATTAAACAGGCATGATGATGAATTAATGCAGAAGGAATCCGAATTATTATTAAAGGAAAAACAATTAATTAAATATGATAATGCCCTAGATGAGGAACGAAAAAAGATTAATGCTAAAAATGAAGAAACCAGAAGAGTCATGAGAACAGAGTTTAAATTAGTACTCGAGGATAGAGTAAATAAAATCTTATCTGAGTTACCACCTGATGTTCAAATGATTTTGAAAAATAGATCAAAAGAAAACAGAATTCCAAATTCAGTCTCAAATTCTAATCTAAATCAATATAATAACATGAACTTTAACTCAAATGCAATTTCTAATTCAAATAATCCGCAACAACAACAGCAACAACAACATATAATTCCCCCCTTTTCACCACAAAAGCTAAGAGGACCACGTAATTTCGACGATTATCAGGAGGAGCTAATTAAATATAAAAGGTGATCCTTGGAGGACACCATTCGATGTACTATAGACCGGTAACATAAACCATCAAAACATTAAGAAAGACATTATTTATTTCATCTTAT
Organism: Pichia californica; assembly: GCA_030574395.1. Taxonomy (NCBI): domain Eukaryota; kingdom Fungi; phylum Ascomycota; class Pichiomycetes; order Pichiales; family Pichiaceae; genus Pichia; species Pichia californica. Next base: position 12,576 of record JAJMEW010000199.1, read on the forward strand.
ACAATTTCAAAAAAAAAAGAACATTAAATTACATTTTTACCATTCATTTACTTTTTATATACCTACTTTATAATGTAACTAATAACCTTATTCATTCAATACATAACAAAACATAATTAAAGTTTTAAAATCAAACAGTATTAATATAATTAATACAGTCTAGAATATCTTTTCAATCTTGTATAAAATACATCAGATTAATAATATAAAAGAGTTTTATAAATAAGAGTATATGGAAATAGCATTGAATTTTAAATGCAAACTTTATGACTAACAATTTTTCATGATAATTAAGATTAATAAAAACAAACGTAAACTTGTATAATAGATAAAAATAATATAGTGAATAGATTTTTTGAAAATATATCGCTAAAGATGGGATGGCAAACAAAAATTTAAAAAATGTTATTATAATCTTTTAACTTACCTTCCATTCTTTCTCTCCAATAGGTACCTTCATACTTCCAATATTCTTCACCAGTAATTGGATGATTACTTCTTTCAAAGAAATATGGTTTGTATACTTCACCCTTTAATTCTCTTTGACGTCTAACTTCTCTTTGTTTTTCTTCAACCCTATTCTTTTCTTCTGAAGCCAGATCATAATCTCCATCTTCCATTGCACGTTGATCTGGTCTTAATCTTGTATCAGTACATGCAACTTTTGGTAACAAATGTGGTAGAGGAGCATTCAAAGTAGCAGCAAAATTGGTCAAATGGAACATCATTTCTTTTCTTGGAGCAGCTTCCCAAACTAAGAATCGTTCTGCATTCTTATCATCAGCAGGTTTACAGAAAATTTTACTATTCCAATGACCACCAACATAATAAACCAATTTTCCTTGAGCATTAAACACTTCACCTTTAACTTCATAAGCAGAAGATGCTCTCCAACCTCTTGGTTTAAAAGAAAATTTCATATAGTCACCAGTCATATGATTATGAATTTCCATATCACCATAGTTATCAATCGTTGGATTACCAACAATAATACCAATGACTGAATTGTTGACTTTCTTCCAAGAATAAACTTCTTTATCAGATTTTTGACCATTCTTACATTCAACACCACTATCTGGATAAATTTCACAGAACCAAGTACCCAGATGCTTAATATCAAAAGATCTACCTAAAAACTTAGTTTTAACATTAGATTCACCATAGTAAGACCAACGTGGAGATTCAGCAACCAAAGCTGAAATTGGTGGATGATGACTAACTTGTTCAACAAAACATCTATAACCTTTATCTGATCTTGTATATTCAAAAGTTTCACCTAAAAGTGGATTGAAAGGTTTTGCAATTCTACCAACGGTAGATGCATATTCAGAAGCTGCAAATGTTGCAACATAGACTAATCTTAAAGTAGAAGCTTCCATTGATGCAGCTCTATCTAATAAATCAGAATATTCAATAACTTCAACATTTCTTTGCAATAGAGAAGTTGGTTCGTTAAAAGTAACAGGTAATGTCATCTTAGTCATATCTTTACCAACTAATGATTTCAAAACACCCCATAAAGAAATTTTTGGACGGTTATCTTCTGGAGCTAATGATAATCTTAATGGATCTTCATAACCTTCAAAAGATTGATCTTCTAAAATCTTGTCGTATCTTTCATTTTGAACATTACTAATCAATTCACGTTTGTTCACAACATACCTACCTTTACCATCAATATTTGGTTTATAATTTGGTTCTGGTTTTTCAAATTCTGGTTTAGAAGTTACATTATTTGAAGAAGTACCAATATTAACAGCTTCTGAGGTTTCAGATTGTTGAATGCTTGATTCTTCTGGAGAAGATAAATCTTTTTCAATAATTTTATTTTCTTGCTGTTGTGGAATAGGAGGAGGAAGTTCTGTAGGAACAGGATACTGATTAGTGCTTCCTGGGATATTGGAAATTGGTTGAATTGGTTGAATTGGTTGAGCTGGTGGAACTTGTTTGAATTGTTCAACTGCAGCATGTTCAATTTCTTTAGGTTTTTCTGGATGCTCATGAAGCTTCTTTGCATGCTCTTCACGTTCACGTTCTTCCTTTTCTAATCTATTTTTTCTAGTTTTAATCGTTTCTCTTCTTTCCAAAATTGACATATCCCTAACAACATCTGATTCTTCAGCATCAAAGAATTCATCTTCACTATCGTCACTTTCTTCAATAAATTCAGCCAAAGCTGGATCAAATGGAGCAGGTTGTGTTGCATATGATGGTTCTTTATTTAATTCAACACTTGAAGGTTGTGCAACAGGAGTTAAAACATTTTTCTTATCAGATGGAGTAGCAAATCTTTGTTGAATTTCATGTTGACGTTGTAAAGCACGTTGTTCTTCTTGTTGTTGTCTAACGACATCAAAAGGTGGAGCACTTGAAGGAATTGGAGGCACATTCTTTGACATATTGGCAGTTAAAGCTTGTCTAGCAAGTGATGCAGCAGACGTAGCATTTGCTGGTTCTTGCTCACCTGGTAAAGCACGAGTAACATGATTTTGTTGTAATTGACTAACGCTATTTCTGAGTGCCCTTTTTAAAGCTTTTAATTTATCTTCCAATTCAACAATTTTGGTTTCTCTTTCACGAATTTCCATTTCTAATTGCTTAATTGAGTTTTCCCAAATTGATGAAATCTTCTGTTGTTTTTCTAAACGTTTTAATAAGTCATTATATTTACTATTGATACAACCACCTTCTTGATTGACCAGAATATTTAATGTTGCTAAGATGCTATTAGACATTTGAACTAAATCATCTTTACTCATAGAATTATCAGTTAACGAAGAATCAAGGAAATCTTTAAATGTCTTTAATTGAATACTAATTTGATTTCTAACAACGTATAAATCAGTACTTGGGTTAGCATTCTTTTCAGTTGGAAAATTGCCATCATCATCATCATCATTATCATCATCATCATCATCATTATTGGCAACAGCACTTTCATCAAAATTTTGTTCAAATTCATTGTTACCTCTGATATCAGGAGATGACATCGTACTTGCATTAGAAGCAAATGATGCATTTGAATATGATAAACGATTAGAATTAATGGTATTAGAGTTGTGATTATTATTTGTATTATTAGATTGTGTTGATTTAGTTGAATATTGTGAAGATACATCTCTTTGATGATGATGATGATCAGAAGGTTGTTTTTCATAATCAACAACAAATGAATTTCTTGTTTTCCTACCTATTTTACTAAGTTGTTTTAAAGGAGCTTTGTAAATCTTTTTTGCTAAAGAAGGATTCTTGGAACGTTCTGAAGAACTTGATTTCTGAGAAGAAATTGAAGGAGCTCTGTTATGTCCAGATTCAGCATGTGGATGTTGTTTTGTTGAGGCTCCATATTGGGACGTTCTGTCCGGTGCTGGGCCCATTTGATTTCTTAAACTGTCGATACTTAAACGAGGGGAAATATTAGTATTTGGTTCATAATTGGAGTTAAAACTGTGATCACTAAAATAATCATCATCATCATTATCATTATTAACATTATTATTGTTATTATTATTACTATCATCATTACTATCAACATTATTATTATCATCATCATTGACATCATTATTATTAATATTATCATCATTATCATCATTGTTATTATTTTCATTATCTCCATTAACGTAATTATCATCATGTGGATTTTTTTCTAGTAAAATTGAAGAGACAGATTTATGTCCTTCTAATGCTAAAGTATCATCTAAACCATATGATTCAGGAATATGAATTGAAGAAGGAGTAATTGGACGTGAATGAAATTGAATTTGTTCAGGAGATTCATCATCTTCGAAAATAATTGAAGGTTGAGGTTGCCTTTGATCATTTGGTAAATCTTCATTTAAAATATGAGATAACATTACTGATTTTCTTTGTTTTTTCAAATTATCTTTAGCATATCTTATTGCATTTTGTAAAACCCAAATCCATTTTTGAGCTTCCGTTGAATGTTCTGCTTTTAAATGCCATCTAACAGGAGAACCATCTGAAGGATTTTGAATAATAATTTCAAATTTAGTATTTTCAGAACTATCAACTCTCAACATTGCATGTGCTAAATGAATTAAACCTCTACATGTATTATTCATATCATTTGGAGATTTATAATATGATAATCTTGCTTCATTATCTAAAACAAACCATCTTAATTTATAACCACCTGCAAAATTAGTCCATTTTTTAAGGAAACCTTTACAAGTTGGAGAACCTTCTTGAGGATGAGCTATTGATTCCATAATATTTTGTTTATTAAATGATTCTTCAATAATTAACTTCATTTGTAAATTGGTAGTTGATTCTTCAGGTAATTTACCTGATAAACTTCTCTTAAAAGGATCACCACCATGATTAAGTATAAATTTAACCATATCATAATCATCTTTTTTGACAAACTCAATAAGAACTGTATCACCAGTAATTGGATCTGTACCATTTATATCTAATAATTCTTTATCTCTTTGATTATTCAATAATTTATCCAATAAATCAAAATTTCTAGATTCAAAACCTTGTCTTAATTGAGATGCAATTTTTTCGATATGTTTATTTCTTAAATATTCCATAAGTTGAATTGTTTGTGGATTAGTTGCACATTGAACAGGTTGTTTTAAATTGTTATTGTAAATACAATCATTAATTAAAGGTAAATGTAACAAATATTCAATAATATCATTTCTATTGGAAATAGCAGCCAAATGTAAAGCAGTATTACCTTCTGAATCTTGAGTATTAATATCAACCAAATCATTTTCAATTATAAATTTAGTAATTGATAAAGGTCCTACTTGAACTGCAAATAATAAGAGTTCATTTTTCAATTTAGCCAAATCATAATTTGTTGGTTCGGAATCAATTTGTTGAATTAAATCCAAAAGTTTAGTTGAGTCATTATTTCTCAAAACGTCTAGTAATTTTAATTTCATTAATGATGGATTCATGGTGACAATTCTGTTGGATGTAAAGGCAGAGAAGGAGAGAGGAAGAGAACGTTATTGAAGAAAAAAGAATAGTTAGTTATGTGTTGCGATAATGATGGTTTGGATCAGATAACAACTATCTTAATTTCTTTATTTCGATATATCTCTATTTAATTCAGTTTTCCTATTGTCCAAAAAAAAGAAGAGAGAAAAGAAGATAAGAAGAGAGAAAAACAAAGAAAGAAAAAAGTAAAAATAACAGAAAAGAAAGAAGGTAATAATGATGATCTGGCTGCTATATGTGTATCTGAATATTTTATGACAAATTATTTTCAACTAGAACGTGTATAAAATGTAGTTTTAATTATTGTTGGTCTATAATTCTTCCAGTTGAGAAATTCCGCGTAAGTAGGCAATGCGTAATGTTCCGAAATGCAAATCTATAGAGTAATCCGAAGGTGTGTGATGTCCGATTGTGATATCAATTGATAATGATAATAATGATAATAATGATTACTTAGTATTGATCAACAGTGAGTAAAAAGCTATAAGAAGAAAGAAAATAAAAATAAAAATAATAATAAAAATAAAATAAAAAAGAACAGGAAAAGCCGAAAAGGCTATTGGAATTATGCATTGTTTGTTGCAAATGATGGAAACAAAACAGAAGATGAAAGAAACAAAGTAAACAAAGATGGTGTATATATACCTGAGAAAACAAAAATAAGGAGAAAAGATAAGATATGTATATATTGTTGAATTAGATAGCAAAGGAAGAGAAGGAAGCAAGCAGATAATGCTAACAAACAATGGAGAAATAGATGCAATTGAGAGTACTTACCGTGAAGGTTGGTGGACCGCATTGGGGTAACCCTGCTGTGGGGAAGAAGACATGACTTGATGACTAAGTGTCTGACAGTCTATGAAGATGTGTTGCAGGTGCAATTGTTTGTCCAGAAACAAGGTTCTTTCCTGACTCTTTCCAACCATCAGCCAAACATCAACCAGGCATCAACACATCAAGTCATGAAGCTGAGCTGAGCTGAGCTGGGCGTGCCTTACTGAGAGCAAAAGGCGAAAGTGGGATGTGCGCTGCCCTGTGCTGCCCTGTGCTGCCCTGTGCTGTGCTGTCCGCTGTCCTCAGTCGCTACGTCTTGTCTTGTCCTCCGCTTCAGCCACTCCGACATCTGGCTTCTGGGTTTTAGGTGTTGGGGTCGGTGTTGGGTTCTTCGTCTGCTGGCAACAAACACAGACAAGGAAGAAAGAAAGAAAGAAAGAAAGCACATAGACAATCAGTATCAGCATCAGTATAGAAATTTTTATCGATTCCTATCAACAATGACTACTCGCAGAACAAAACAACCTACAAATAATGACCAACCAGCTAATGAATCATCAATGATCATGTCTAAGTTTAATACGGTGTATAGACACTCTGTCCTTGATATTCTCACGCATTATGCAGACATTCCTACAGATCCTAATCCTGATAACAACCCATTATCAACTAAGAATCCTACAGATCCTTTAAATTCGGAAATTTCATATGTTACTCAGTCACTTTTAAACCATAAAAACCCCATCTCTAATATCAAAATTAAATCTATAGATTTTAAAGAGATTGCTATTTCCTTTAATCATCCATTAGCAGAAATGGAAATAATTAAACCAATACCTTTCTCAACTCCGGCTACTTCTTGGAAAGATGTCGAATTGAAAATTATTATGATGTCTAAAGAATCTGCCCTTGCTAGAGACTTAAGTAACTTAAGAGTTTCTGGCATATCTTATCCAACAAGTGCATTTAATCTCATTCTTATTATGATTGTTTTTCTACTTCCATTTGGTTACTTTTATCCAAATCTATTATATGATTCATTTTTTGCCAATTATTTACCCTGGATGTTAACTTTAAAATCATATCATAATTACATTTTTTATGCTACTTTATTGATTCATACAATTGAATTTTACATACTACTCATACCTAGAATCAAATTATATAGAGTCCCTCTTGATTATGCTATAGAATGGGCCTTTTTGACTCTTCTTGATGGATACCAATCAATCAAGCGTTTTGATAAATACGTCTTAACAATCTCCCCTGACGATGTTTACTACGACTTTACCAACACTGAATACTTTTTGTAATTTCTTTCTTAATGCCAAATGTTGTCAATACTAATGCCCAACTCTTATGTATATATATATTTATTATAATTAGCTCTGTGACTTGTAACAAGCAATAACAAACAACTAAAACTAAATGTTGAAAATTGTACATAATAAATGTATTTCAAGCCCCACACCTAACCCCAACTAACTCTTTTTTCAACGCGCCGTCTGTATTTATAAGAACGAAGATGTCTACGTTTCCTTCTTCAACACGTTTATTATAATAATTAATACCTTCTCCTGTTGTCCGATAACATAAATATCCATCTCATACATCTTTATAATATCCAGCAAAACCAAAAAAATGTCTTCATTTAATGAATTGATGGTATGTCTTCACTTTCCACTATTTCCTGTCAATTTATTAGCTCAAAAATACTAACATCGAATATCCAATTTTCACCTTTATAAATCTACATATCAAAATTTCACAGAATGTTTATAAAAAATCTGCAGATTTCAGTCCTGTATTTTCTGCAGACATAAACGATACTTCCCTAATTCTTTTATCTATTATTTCTTTATTCCTTTTAATGGTAACACTCACATACAATGCAAAGACTTCATCATTTAAGAGTACTATCGGTAACTTTATCGGATATATTATTCTAGCAGGACTATCAGCTTTATTTTTAAGTTTCACTGTATTATTTGCTTCTTCCAAGTTTGGAGTATATACTTAGTATCAATAAAACAAACAAAGTATGTTCATATATCTTTTTCTATCTATATATATATATCTGTCTACCTATTTAATAATAATTTTAAAAAAAACCACAAGGAAACGTTTCAAAAAATACTATTAATTATGTAGAAATTAGAGAAATTATACAACTTTGAAAATACATATCATCAGAATTATCTCCTATTATATTAGCGTCCAAATAGTCCAAAGAAACCACCCTTCTTCTTATCTCCCGATTCTTCAGTAACAGAACTATCTCTTATAGGTTCATCAATGGTATCGGAAGATGAAGATTTGGTGGTTGTAGTTTCACCATCATATTTGATGTAATTATAAGCAATATCAAATAAAACAGGCTTTACATTAACAGGTTCAAAATCAATTTTTAATGGAGCAACATTCTTTAAAATCTTTTCTGTAGAATATTCAGGAAATTTAGAAATATTATCAATTAAATACTTGCTACCAACACTGTTAATTTCTTCATTATCTTTAAAATATGATGCAAGAATAAATAATTTAGATTTTTCTTCTTTAATTTTTTTATTTAAATCGGTTAAATCTTCATTCTTTGGCAAATTACCCTTGGTTGCATCCTCATGTGTTAATGGTTTAACACTTTCAATTAAATCATCAGAATAAGAAATTAATGCTAATGATTTTACATATTCATTAGAAATTAAATATGCTTGTGATAATCTCATTTGTTTCTTAATTTGAAAATAAATATCAAATGTAGTAAGCATATCCATAATTTCATCATCATTTGCAATACCTGATAATTCTTTAATTTCATTTAATGAAGATAATATAGAATCATTAACTTTAATACAATCTTTCCATAATTCTAACAACTTTTGTCTAGTTGAGTTCTTATTTAAATCTGCTTTATTATCTAATTCTTTCATCAAAGTAACATCTCTTCTAATTCTTAATAAAAGATAATTATACATTAAATATGTTAAGATAATATGTTGCTCTTGATTATCATCATTATCATTATCATTACCACCATTTCTTTCCATTTCTTGAGAATGTAAATTAACAGCATCTTGATATGCAATCAATGCAGAATCATACGAGCTAGCATCTAAATCTACAACATTTTTTAATTCATTTTTAACTTTCATAATAGCTAATGCAATATCATTAGATGAAATTTTAGCATTATATTGACCCCAAGTAATTTCATTCAAAATTTCTGTTTCTGTTTCATTTGATGGTGTAACATATGATGGATTGATTTTTTTAACAATTTCAATAGCTTTATTCAAATATAAAACATTAATACTTTCATTTTTTTTTACAGATACTTGTTCTTGAGAAAGTTGAGTTAAATCAGAAATACCTGCAGTTTTAGTTTGTAAAGCTGCCACTGTTAAAGCAGGATCAACAACTAAATCAATAATATCATAATATAATTCCTTTGTATATATATTAGGTAATGTTTGATATGTATACAAAAACTTTAAACAACATCTTGCAACAGAGAAAGAATATAATGCATTAGCATATTTCTTTCTAGAAATGGATAAGGAACCATCAATAATAGCAGTATAAGTTAAAATTTCTAAAACCTTATTTTGATCTTCTTCATTTGCAATAGTAGATATTAATTGATGTGCATGTTTTAATGCTTTCTTGTATTTAGTTATAAGAAATCTTTCCTTTGATTTGGATGTATGAACATCTAATAATAGTCTTGTTTCTTGTGCATAAAGTAAATCTCTTTCTATTTGATATAACAAGACATCACCAAAAAGAGGTTCCATATCATAGTTGTCTGCACATATGGTTGCATCTTTGTTCTTCTCCTTGTAGTTTTTAGTATCTTTGGTAACAATCTTTAAATTACGACGTAGCTTTGTCAATTTTTTGTTGACTCTATGTCTTTGACGATGGTAATCGTCAGCGGATTGAAGAAAAAGTTCACTTCTAACCCCGTAAGTATTTGCAAGAGGATATTCCATTGTGAAGAGTGTATGGGTGGTGTTTTGTATCGGATACACAGATATATAAATAATATAGTAGGTAATTTACACATGCACACTATATTCGTCGTTGAAAATCCGACGACAAAAACAGCTTCTTCACTTTTCACTTTTCACTTTCCATTTTTCACACTCTTCATTCTTCACTTCTTGCCACCTTCGAAATTCTCCCTCACTCTTAGATAGTGCGCCAGCTCTTCTTCAGAGACAGACGCTACAAGGTCTTGACGGGCTAGTAGGAAGTCTTGATTTCCTACAACAACAGAGAGATCAGCAGGTGTAGCTGCCTTTTCAAACCATTGACGAAGGTTTAACTGATTGTCATCCGACTTACCTAAGTTGTATATCTCCAACTTCTTGTCAACTTCACGAGCAGTACGAATCATCGCATTGAGCATGGCATCCGAACATAAAGCGTAGAAATCGGCACCAGTAAAATTGTATGGACATGTTTCTGCTATTTCTTGTAAGTTTATGTTTGGATCCATATTGAATTTCCTTGTTAAAGCACTTATAATTTTAGCTTGCTTATCATGTGTATCTGAAATACCCAAATATAACATTTTATCAAATCTACCAGGTCTTAATAAAGCTTCATCTAATAAATCTGGTCTATTTGAAGCACCAACAACGAAAACACCATCTCCACCTTCACCACCACTCATACCATCCAATTCAGCTAATAATTGAGAAACAATTCTATCCATAACACCACCAGAATCACCTTGGTTACCTCTTCTTGGTGCAACAGAATCTAATTCATCAAAAAAAATAACACATGGTTTAGCATCTCTAGCCTTTTCAAAAACTCTTCTAACATTAGCTTCAGATTCACCAATATACATATTTAATAATTCAGGACCTTTAACAGAGAAAAAATTGAGTGAAAAATTAGTAGCAATTGCTTTAGCAAGTAATGTTTTACCAGTACCTGGTGGTCCATAAAATAACAAACCACTTCTCTTTTTCATACCACTACCAAATAATTCTGGATGTTTTAATGGCATTTCAATAGTATCTAAAATTTCATTTTTAACAACATCTAAACCACCAACATCTTCCCATTTCACATTTGGAATACGTGGTGCACCAATAGAATCACTAAATTTATTTCTAGCCTTGTTAATACTATTTTCAAAATCAATAGAATTTAATTTGATAAATCCACCATTTAAATCAATAAAATCTTGTAATGTTAATTTTATCTTCTTTGTTTCATCTTTAATTCTATTCAATGCATTTAACTTTACATTATCTATAATATATTTGATATCATTAGGTGTTAATGCAGCACTTTGTAATGCTAATGTATCAATATTAACATCATCATTGGCAACATAAATATACCTTTCTTTAATACTATTTTTCTTAATTATACCTTGATTAGGGAAATTAACCAAATATTTGAAAATTTCTTTTCTTTCAGGTTCACTTGGAACACCAACATTAATTTCAAATTTAATTTTAGATCTAAAAATATCATTAATGTTATCTGGATCAGTAGTACTCGTAATTACAATGACTCCTTTATTAGTATATTCATTAATCAATGAAATTAAGTTTAAACTCAATGTATCATCCAAACTCTTTTGTTCAGCTTGTTGTTCATCACCCTTTTTACACAAACATTCAATATGTGTAATATAAATAACTAGTTTATCACATTGATCAACTAATCTATCAAATTTACCTCTCATATAACCAATTGTAACAGCTGGCATACCCATACCTTGATTAAGTAATTCATAACCATTCATTTCAACTAAAGAAGCTCCAAAATCTTCACATATTGTTCTAACCAATGTACTTTTACCTACAAATCTAGTATTACTAGTTAATAATACATTGGTTTGTAAAGATATTTTATTTTTAACTTTAATTGAAGTTTCGAAAATCTTTCTTAATGTTTTAGCATACATAAAAGTATATTTACCCCCTGGTAATTTAATATTAGGATATGAAAATAATGAATTGATTCCTAAATATCTTTTAACTAAAGGTATATTGATGTTTTTCAAATCAGAATTATCAACACCAGATTGTATCATTCTTGTCTTTTGAGAATTAACAAAATATTGCTTTCCTGTTTCAATAGGAATCAAATCATCTGAATTTGGATCTTTATATGTACCATTATTAACTTTAAACCATGCAATACAATCTGGATTACCACCTGGTAATACTTCAGGATAAAAACCTTTTAATCCATAAGTTTGATGAATTGATCTAGCTAATGTTGAATCAAAGGGTATTGCAATTAATTGATCTTTCATAATAACACGATGTGCTGCTTCAAAATATGCTTTAAGACTTGATAAAAATAGATATTGCAATGTTCTATCTGTTGTAACAGGTGTACAAATTCTTGAAATAACAACTTCTTTAACTAATGGAATAAATTTACTTAATTTATATCTTGGTAAATCTGCACGTTGTTGATTTTGATTTGGAATTAAACCAATATCTACGCTACTTGGATTATTCAATGCTAAAATTAATAATGGTGATAAATATATTGAATTGGAATCAAATGAACAAGGATCAATAAAAGGGAAAATCCTAATATATATTGGATCTTCACTGTTTTCTTTTTTCAATATAACCAAATCACCACTTAAACAATGTAATTTTTCAAATCCTTCAAATGATAAACATGCAAATAATTGATCATCTTCATATGGGAAATCTTCGGAATATTGATTAAATTGAGTAAAGTCATGAAGATAATTAGATTCAAGTGCTTTAACTTCAAATTGAATTAGTTTATTTTCTTGTTTATTATTAATATCAATAGTACTTAATGATAATTCAAATGGATCAAAATCATCTTTATATGATTTGACAGGCTTATTAATATCTATATTGTTATCATCTTCTTTAATAATTGTAATTGTTGTCGATTGATCAATATAACCTTGCTCATAAGGTTCTGCATAAACAATAATGCCATTTAATGTATGTGAAGTATCACCTTTTTTAATAATGGCAAAATCAAGTGTTGATTCTCTTTCTTGTACAAGTAATTGATGAATATAATGTCTATCTTTTTGTTTAAGAATAGAATACACACCCTCTGGAAAGGAAAGAATAATGTTTTCCAATTTAGGTAATTCATCGATTGCTCTGATTGTTGCCTTTTCAATTGTGAAATCAGAACCGTATCTTTGAATAAGTTTAAGACTTTCAATTTCAACCTGTAATCCATTAAGATCTTGATTAACAGTGATTGGATAAACTTGTGGGTTGTTAAGAATATTCGAACCGTGCAAATTTAAAACAATGTATTTGTTCCTTACATCTGTATCTGTACCATATAATAATCCATATACATCTTTGCTTAAAAGGACAAATTCTAAACTACTCTGTGCTTGCTGAGATAACGATACGAATACTTCCAACTGATTATTTTTCTTTCTCTGTTTCGTTTCGTGAAGAGTTCCTATGGGCATGATTATAAGTGGAGAAAATCTTATATAATATATATAATAAACAGTTGAATATAGTGAAAATGGAAGGGATATAAATAATTATAAATAATAGAAATACAATAAAATAATCAGTACACAGTATCAGGTAAGCAGTTAAATTGGTATGTTCAGTCAATCAGGAAAACCCGTTTTCTTTCACAGCAGCGGCGGCAGCAGCGGCGGCAACAGCAGCTAAATCAGCTTCCTCGAGCTTTACGTCGCCCTCAATCTCTTCATGGTGACCCAACTCTGACATATTCTCCAGTTCCATGCTTGCCATTTGTATATGATCCATATTTACCATATGATCATGATGATCAGAGTGTTCATGCTCATCAGATTGATGGTTGTGATGAAGATGCTCATGATTTTGGTGCAAGCTTTGGTGGGATCTGTGACGACTAGAACCCTCATTTACATCATCATCATTATCTTCTTGACTAATATTTGAATCATTACTTTCATCATTTTGAGAGTATGCAATTCTATTGAGATTATGTTGGTGACTATGAATATGGCTACTTTGAATCTGTCCGTGATCACTGTTATTATCTGTACGACTTGTATTACTCCCAGACATAATAACATCGTTGTAGATTTCCTTTTGATTTCCAATTTCAACCTTCTTTTCTTCCATCAGGTGTTTAGCCCAATTATCTCTTATAGCAAAATCAAATATAGATAAATCTCCTAGAAGTTGTTGAAAAACAGCACGTTGCTCACGAATCCACATATCCTTCTTATCTTCATTAGATAAAGTTTGCCAATTTTCAAAACCAATAGTTAACTTTTCAAGATGATTTTGTACAGTACTTGTTTTATTTAAATGTGGTATCTTTATTTGAACATCTTGATTACTTTCTAACCACAAAACTAATGTTTTAAATGTTTGCGCAGTAGGTGGATCGTGTGGCCATGAATTTGGTGGCAAAAAAAACAAAACCATTCTAGGAAATGAAGGATGTGTTGGTAAAGTAGGATGATTTATTTTTCTATAAAATCTCATTTGATATGATTCTTTAACTCTAGATAATTTACTAGTATATTTTCTCCTCAAACGATTCTTTTCTTTCACATATTCTCTTCTATTGTACTCTTTCGAACGTTGTAACCTCCTTGCTTTAATTGCTTCTGGATCACCTCTCCTTGCAACGTTTGATCTAAGTTTTTCAACTTCTTCAATTGGATGAAGTTCATTACCCTTTTGATTATCAAGATGTCTACCTAATGATCCTGCGTGTTGAAACGTTTTACCACAAAAACGACATTCTCTCTTTACACATTCAATGTTAGCTTCAGTTTTGATATTATTTCTTCTATTAGAAAGTGAAACAGATTGAGATCTATCTGGAAGCTGAGATTCTAAATGAATTTGGGAGGAGTTTTGTTGTTGTTGCTGCTGCTGTTGTTGCTGTTGTTGCTGTTGTTGAAGCTGAATTGGCTGATATTGGTTTTGTTGATTAATTTGTTGTTGCTGACGCTGTTGTTGGACTAGTTGCATATCATGTTGTGCTTGTTGTTGGTTATGTGTAGCCCTTAATTTTTCTTGATTTGGTACTTGATGATATATTTGCGATGGAATTTGTTGTCTTAATATTTGTTCTGTAACATTACTATTTTTTAAAACAACCCCCGAGTTTATTAAGTCGTAATCAATCACATTTTGATTGCTGTTATTAACCAATGCAGGAGGTTTGTTAAGCTGTGTTTCAGTTGATTCAGACTCGGAATGCAAATTATGTTGTGATGTATCTCTATTTTTATGCAGTTGATTGATGATATCTGTTCTGCTGTCACGGTTTCGAGATTGATTAGCATTATAATTAGCCAAACTTTCTGATAATGCACGATCTATGTTAATATCCAAATCAACACCAACATCACCAAAATCCACATCTCCAACGCCAACATCAACATTAGGACTTCCAAATCTTTCATCAACATCGACATCATCGACATCATCAACATCATCATCAACATCATCATCAATATCATCATCGATATCATCATCATCATCATCATCATCCTCATTATCGTCTGATTCATCTCTATGAGCACCAGTAGAATAGTGTTTTATATGCTGAAAATATTGGTTGACTTGGTTGTTCAAAGTTTGATGATCTTCTTCAACAAGGTCCGTATCATCATCATCTTCATCAACTCCGACATTAATGGTATTATCATTGTTGGAAGGTAGCACAAGTTGTGGTTTATCAGGTTGAACCATATTCGGGTAAGTATGAAAAATAGTTACAGTTGTTTGATTTAAACTATAACTAATATATTGGATCAAATATTTGTGTTATATTATTTATATACCTGTGTGTCCACAATATACCCTATACCCTATAGCAGTAGCTGTAATGTGCTGTTGCTATGCTAATTCTTCTGTTATCTCTGTCTTTCTTTTCCTCAGACCTTGCAGTCCTGTCGATTCTCTACTATACTTCCACTGTGACCACACCTTTCAATTCACCGTTCTTCCCGAAAGAACCGATGTTGTACCCACAAAGTCCTTCTATGTTTTTTCATTAACAACAACCTGACCTCTGTCCCCATGTTAAACACTACAATAATATTTTCCATGCTCTGTGTGTGTGTGTCCGAGCGCTGCTTAACGCTTAACAAATCCGCCATGAGCCATGACGTATATGCTGCTTACTGTGCACTTTCAACGTTCAACGTTCAACGTTCAACGTGCAAGCATAGCACATAGCTCATTGACACTATACACTACACTACACAACACAGTATACACTGCATTCACACCTGGCACCGCTCATCACAACCCTTCTTTCTATTATACAGGGTTTCGTCAAAACATAGCAAAGCTGCAAAGACGAAAGAAGGGTCCCTATGCCAGACATAAAATTACCCACATCCACCGATCAAACTACAGAATCGCCATCTGATAATGGGAAAAATATAATAAAAAAAAAAGTCCCAAAAATCCATTTTGATTTGCCTCCTCAAAATCAAAATCAACACCAATCATTAAACAACGCAAGGGCAAACAAACAAATAACTAGAAATGACAACATGTTATTTCCTGGTTTTGATTCACCTCAAGTGATACGATCTTTAAATTCTCCTTCCCCTTCATCTGTTGGTAATAGAGAAAAAGTTAGATTAGCACCACATCATTCAGCTTTAGATTGGGAAAAATTTAAACATGAAAATAACGTTAAAATGATTGATCCTTCATCGTTCCCTTTAAGGATCACAAAAGGAGAATTATCAAAACATACTCATCCAAAGGATTGTTGGGTTGCATTAGGTGGGAAAATATACAATATATCTTCTTATCTGGATTTTCATCCGGGTGGTGTTAATATCCTTGTTAAATTTGCTGGAAAAGATTGTACTTCAATATTTATGAAATATCATCGTTGGGTAAACTTTGAAAGAATCTTAGATGAATGTTTTATCGGCTTTCTTGTATAAATGAATCAAAAAGTAATTTTCTTTTTTTTCTTCTGCTTCTTCTTCTACCTTTATTATTCTTTACTATTTACTATACAACTACTAATTTATGCATGACTCGGCTTTTTAGATGATACAATATCTTTTTCTAATTAAACTCATTTATTAGAAATTACAATTTTAAATCATTTATTATGTACATTATTTTAAAGCGTTCTATATTTTATGAATCGTTCATAATTATATCAAATTTTTAATGATACAGTTGTTGAAATCTCATTAATTTTGTTCATTGTTATCACCATCACTTTGCGTTTCCTCTGCAATTTTAAATTGTTGTAAAATAATTGATGATGAACTAGACCTTTTTCCCATTGTCAATCCTCTTAAACTATTAAGACTTTTACCACTTGATCCACGCTGCATACTTCTGGTTAAACTTTCAAAATTCTTTCTATCACTTCTATTTCCGGATGAATCTGATTCATTACCCCCAAGACTATCATTACTAGATTTTCTTCTCAAATAAACTTCTTGATTTTCAACAATATCTATAGCATACTTAACAATTCTATGTTTAACATCATCAAAATCAACACAAACCTTAACAATTTCAAAAATATCAATTATATCTACAGAACATGTTTCAGGTCTATTCAGTGCATCATCATATTTTCTTAAAAATGCACCATAATATCTCTCCTTTGTACGAATTGATAATTTATCCCATGGTTTATCAGTAGAAACTTTGATTCTATTGTATAAATCTTGTGGTCTAACAATTTTATTTTTATATTCTGCAGATACTGAAAGATCTTTCATATTATCATCTAATAAAGCAGCAAAAATTTCTGAAATAGATCTACCCTTTTTAACAGCTGATATTGGTTTGATATTATTTTTTGGACTATTAAAATCATCAATAGATTTTAATGAAATTAATTCTGGTTTATTTTCAATTAATTCCTTCAATTGGAAAACAATTCCATTATCTGGTCTATTGGCGATAGGTTTTAATATACTTTTCACATCTTTATTATCTTCTTTATCAGATATTATATTTTCATCATTTGACAACGTATGATGTAAATGTCTATGTAAAGGGGCATGACCACTCAGTTTTTCAAACATTTCAATCTTATCAGGTAAACTTTCATCTCTAGATTCAACTGATTTGGTAGGTGAACTTCTTAATTCATCAATTTCAAACTCATTCTCTGAATGTTCAACACTTGATGATGTGTTTGAAGATAATGCAGCAGTCAATGCACCTGGTTGTTTGAAAATTTCTGGATCCATATGATAATCATCGAATGGTATTGGATTTGTAACATACATATCCTCAACAGTATCTGGCGTTTCAGTTGAATCATTTGCTCCACTTATATCTGTTTCAAAGTCCATACTATTAGGACTCAAAGGTTTAGAAGAGATACAATCATCTTGTTCATATTGTTCTTCAGGTTGATCAATTTTGCAAGGTTGAATGGTTTCATTAATAATTTCATTAAGTTGTGAATTTTCTATGGTTTCGTTCATTAAATCTCCATCATTAGTATCTTGTCTAATAATTGGTATTGCTTCAACAGGAAAAGAATTTATTGTATATTCAACAACAGGTTCAATAACTAATTCCTCAAATTCAACCTGTGGTTCTGTAGATTTTGTATATTTATTAGTTGAATCATCTATTGTATCACAAATTGGAGTTTCAATTGGAGTAGATTCATCAATTGACAATACTTTGTAAATAGGTATAACTTCATTATCATTTTCTACATCAATGATGTTCGTGGTATCCTGTTCATTATATCTATCATCGTCTTCTTTAACACTCTTTTTATGATTGAAAATTTTCTCTTTCTCGTATTGATCATATATGCCTTCATTAGGGATGTTTTCTTTATTAAAATTATTATTCTCTTTTGAAATTTCTTTCTCATTCTTATAGTTTACGATATGCTCTTTGTTGACAAGTTCACTTTCGAAAGCCTCACCGTTTGTATTCTTGACCAGCAATAAATCATCTGAGGGCGGGGAATCACTTAGTATATGATCAGTAGAAATATTGAATTTTTTAATTTTATTACTACTTGTAGCAAGCATATCAAGTCCAGTATTATTAAAGTTATCCACAAAAGTATCTTCAGATTCCGATTCTTTTATTAATTCTAATCCACTATCTTGTATAATACTACCATTGATGGATCTAGTAAACGAATCTTCACCAAACCATTCATTTTCATCTTCACTACCTTCACTAGAAGCAACAAACAGTCTAAGTTCATCATCATCAGCCCAACTACGTTGAACACCAACACATCCTAACATTTTTTTACTTCTTTCTTCTTCACTTGAATTCAACCATTCTTTCCAAACTTCATTCCAAAACAAAACAAGATCTTTCCTAGATCCAGCTTTAGAATGGAATATACTATGTCTAACTAAAAAGCAATACCTTGCAAACTCACTTACTGGCATTGAATCTTTTAAAAATCTAGAACATTTCATATCTGATATATCTTGTTGAAATTCAACGATTAATTTAGATATTGATACAAATGGTTGTGATTTATTTTCAAATCTTAATTGATCAATAAAATGTTTTATATTTTTTTCTTGTTCTTCAGTCATTAAAAAATAATTACATATCCAATATGGATTCTTCCATTTATAATGAAAATCATCATTTAATTTAGGTTGATGTTTAATCGCTGATCTCAATATACGCATAAGTCTTCGTACTGGATCAACACCAATCTCATGAGGCAACTTAAAATGTTGTTTAGCTTCATTAAGTATATCCCAAACTTCCATAAATCGTTCCTTTTCAGCTATTTTTCCATTGAATATTGGCATTATATCATGAGTTAAATTATAATGCGATAATGTTGATGTTCTAGACGATGACCCAGAAGTTACTTCAAAATCAGAATCCGATAATTCTTCCACACCATGTTGTTTTGATTGTATTCGGTTTAAAAATGACATACCATATTTATTATTGTTCACTTTATTAATTTCTAATTCACCATTGGTATTTGTTATTTCATTTTCATTAATCTCATTTCCTAAAACATTAAAATATAAAATATCTTTATTTGCATAATCTTGTAATTTTTCAATATTGGCACCGAATGCAGGTCCAAATCTTTTATTTTTCCAAACTGTACAACGGAAATTTCGGGGTCCAAATTTACCTGCCAAATAATCTCCGCTAACTGATAATGATGTTAAATATTGTTGTATCGTAGTATCCTTAGTCGATAACAATTGAAAAGAATAAATCTCTCTAGATACATACATCATATAATGGAAAAACAAAAGAATTGGATCATCATATGCTTGTAGTACATTATCTAAAAGTACAATCATCTCTTTTCCGATTTATAATTGTTTGGTCTTATGTGAGTATTTTTTCCCTAATTCTACTATTGTTTGTCTTTAACCAATCAAATTTTGATTTCTATGTATATATATATTGATAATAGATAATATCTCTCTTTTTTTATATAATATGCTTGTGTCTGGTAACAAACACAAAGCTCATACAATTTATAAAGCATTATTGAAATTAGCAAAACATCAACAACATTTACATTGACTGTCGCTCTCATCTCTCATGGTCTCTCGCTCGGAAGTCAACATTAAAATTATACCAAGTAATTTTTTTAGGACCACTTTATAGCGAGTAACATTTTCAGAGTTAAAAAAAAAAAAAAAAAAAAAAAAAATTAAAATTAAAATTAAAATTTTTATTATTATTATCATTATTATTATCATTATTATTATGGTTTTAGGTTTTAGGAAATGAAGAATGGTAAATGATGTGATCTCGAGATGTACAGCCATTGTGCTTACGTAAACACAATCCCCAATCTGGACAGAACATATTCGAAGACTTGTAATATTATATACAGAGTTGGTATTTTCTTAATTTTTAAGTTACATATTAGTTAAGATATAGGGGGAATATATTAAGAAAAACAACACTATAATATTTAAATAAAGAAAAGGTAAAAGGAATATAAATAAATTAAATTAAATGATTGTAAATAAATATTATATTTATTATAAGAAAAAGCAAAATTTCATCGTTAGTGCAATTGCAATTATCAAAATAACAATGCTTATAATGATGCCTTCTTACAACAATTTGCCGAAGTTGAGCTTAACTTAGATTTTTCATTTTCTTCAAAAAGAACGGATTTATTGAACTTGTTATTAGCTTGTGGTAAATCTAAAGCAGGATTCTTTTCAAAGAAACCAAATGGAGTAATACCGATTTCATGCATTTCAACAGGCATAACAGGGAAATCTTCTGGCTTTGGAATATGAGTAAAACCTAAAGTACACCAAACAATATTATCAGTGTTTCTAACATTATCAACACCATTAGCCCATTCGGATAAACCAGTATCCATTTGTGATTGATTAGTGAATTCACCAGCAGCATATAATCTATCATCTTCATATTTAGTAACCCAAATTTGTTCAGTTGCAAATTTAGCTCTCTTAGTGTTGTATGATTCTGGTGAAGCCATAATCATTTGTCTTGCTGGCATAACAATCTTATAACCAACTGGTTTCTTTGAAGTCGGATTAATAACATTTTCATTAATAATCTTATAAGCTCTATTAGTAAATGGAGATTGTTCAATAAAACCAGCTTTTTCAACATAATTTCTCTTAGTATAGAAACCAACATTAAATGGATTCAATTTAGTATTTTCTTCCATTCTTAAAACATCATCATAAACAACAGTATTATTATGACCATCAATCGCTGGATCAATTCTAAAAGATAACAAATGTTGATGATAAGCAGCCATAACTCTTGGACCCACTAAAGTACCATAATTAACATCGACATCTCTATCAATTGGCATTGTAGATAAAATACCTGTAGCTCTAACTGAAATTTTAATTTCTCCAACTTGATCAAAAATATATTGAACAGCATATTCATAATTAGCAACAGTTGCAATAATTTGAACAACAAATTCTCTTCTTCTAGCAGAAACTGAATGACCAGTTCTATAGTTAACATGCTTATATAAGATACCAGCATCTTGTTCATGAAGACAAACGGTATTTGGAATAACATGAACTTCACCAGTAGCAGCAACTCTTCTATTATCAAAATATTTAATAACACCTAAACATTCACAACCTAAGTTTAATACATCACCATTAACACCAAAACCACAATCACCTAAATCAAAAGCTTGCTTTCTGTGGAACGGACCTCTTGGATCACCATATGGAACAGTCATTTCGGACATTGATAATCTATAAATAACAGATCTACCTTTAAAATGAATATCATAAATAACAGCACCTTCTCTTGCATTTGGAACAACATAAAATTCCCAATCTTGCCATGTAATTTTATGTTTATCAACAGTAAAAGAGACACCTTCTGGTTGAGAAATAATTAATGGTTTAATTTCTCTTAAATTAGTAATACCATTTAAATCTGGATGATATTCAACTAATGGGAATTCATCCCATGCAGTTGTTTCATTAATAACATATTCATCAGCACCGGATGGCAAATAATCCATTTTAACAAATTCTTGAGTTAAACCATTAAAAACTGGAGAATATTTTAAAGGTAAAGAATAGTGATTAGATTCAGGGTGATGTTTATTTGCTAAATACATATAACATTGAACTAATAATCTCTTTTCATTTGGATCATCTGTACCATAAATCCATGGATCACAAACAACATGAATATCTTCTGGTAAATTTAATTTTTCAAGTTCAGCTTTACAAATTGGATGATTAACAGCTAATGCCTCAATTGCTAAAACATCTTCTGCAATAAAAGGACCAATAACACCTTCTGGTAAAGTAATATCACAAATGATATGCTTATAAGTTAAGTTAATTAAAGCTTTATGGAATGTTTCACCAATATAGAAATAAACATAACCTCTTCTTGGCATTAAAGGTGGAGCAACACCTTGTTTTTCAGCAGCTAAATATTGTAACATAGCTTTCTTTGGTGGATCGAGTCTATCCAATTGAGAATAGTGAGGTTTTTCAGATGGATAAGCATCTTTAATAAGCTTAACCATTAATCTAAGTTCTTCATCGGAGACTTGGTCATATGGATGTGGAGACATGGTTGATTGCTAGATCGATTGATTGATTGATTGATTGTTTGTTTGTTTATTATTAATCTAAGAAAAAAAAAATAAAATAAAAATCCTAACTATTTCTACAACAACCAACAATTATATCATCAGATGGGGGAAGTAAGCTATATTTAAGCTTAATTGCCATTTCATGTTTAGTTCTGATTCCTTCCTTCTTTCTCTTATCTGTTACCAGAGCCAACAGCGTTTCGCCTAGTTAGCGGCAACTCCTCCAAAGAGCAAAGAGAGTGGAGGGAATCCAGAATTGTTCCACCTGCCCGATATGGCAGGTCTGCCTACAGCAGGCGCCTTGACCTTCCCAATGCGGCAGGCGAGGCGGCAGGAGTCCTGTCAAATTTACAACAAAGAAAAGAAACATTTCAGATTTCAACAAATTTGCCATTTGCCGTATTTTTCATTTCCATTCTATTTTCTATTTTCTATTTTATTTTATTTTATTTTATTTTATTTTGCCAAGAGAGTCCATCCCCGAAACTCGTTTCGATGGTAAATATTTACTGTTATTTTAACTTTTAAATGATAGGATTATGCATACAAGTCCGAAACTCACACGTTAAGATTCCTTTTTAGGAAGGTGAATATACACAGAAAAGAGAACTGACCACTAACCACCAGAAAACTTGATTTCTTAAATCAATATTTCCAGGGTTTTTATTTTTTCTTTCCTAGTTCGGAGTTACTTTGTTCTATAATAATTTAGACAAAAAAAATATTTTACTATATAAAATAATAACCAGTTAATACCAGTCAGCATTAAATAATTGTAAAATGTATTAGTAACGCCTTTAGTTTAAACTCGATAAAAAATGTTAAATGTATTATTTATTATTTTATTTTTATTAAAATTTATATCGAGTTATACCTCTTATACAATCTAATATTAAAATGATAAACCAAACTAGCTAAAATCTCAGCCTTATCATGTTATCATAATTATATATTGATATCTCATCACAATCTATTTATTCGTCAAAAAAATCATCATCAGAATCACTGTTATTGTTCACATTTTTTGACTTCGATGTTGTATTATTGTTATCTGTATATTCACGTCTTTCAAATTTAATTCTTGTAGTCGTATTTTTACGTTCTTCATTGGCAATCTTATCAAGAATATCTACAATATCTTCTTCTCCAACTTTACTTCTAATACCACCACTTTGATACAATCTGATAAGATAATTTTCAACACCTAAAACCCTTTCCGGTTTCACCATACGTACTCTACTGAGTCTTTGTTTGGCTTCAGGTTCTAGTATCTGATTCAATACACTATCTGCATAATTGTTTGCTTTTTCTTGTTGTGCATTCTTTTCATCATTGCCAGTTGATCCACCATCGGTACTTCTACCTTGTGCATTTCTTTGCATTTCCTGCAATCTAGCTGCACGAATAGCTTGTAATTCTGTATCATCCATACTTTATTTGTTATCAAAGTTAATCCTTGTGTATTTATCAAGATATGTAGATTACCAAAATATATTCAACAAAACCATTACAAAAATATATGTATAAATCAACCACCAACTACAAAAAACCACTACTTCTCGACTTCCAACTTTTTACTTTCCGCATTGGGCAAGTCGTGCTATCCATCCAAACAAACAAGGCTGTGTTTGTTACAGATTCCTCCAATGCTGATAGATAGATTGATAGATAGTAGATAATAGACAATATTTTATCAACAATAGATTAATTGATTAACTTATATATTTTGCTTTCTTTTCCATATTTATAATAATATATCTTAAGTATACTACAACATTATGACTGAATTTTCAAAGAATAATATTGAACTCTCAATAATACCTATAAACGATGATATCATTGATGAAAACTGTTTACATAATGAAGAAAATGACTATATAATTGAAAACAGGAAAATTACAGGATCTATACCAAAAATATCATACTTGATATGTTTAGTTGAATTTTCAGAAAGATTTTCATATTATATGATTTCTGGTTGTTTAACAAATATGATTCAAAGATCATTACCAAAAGATTCAATAAATGGATCAATTATTCATAATATTTCATCATCAACAGAAACTCCTGGAGCTTTAGGTTTAGGACTTCCCTTAGCTTCATTCACAATGCAATTTATTACATTTTTCTCAAATTTTTCTCCTGTTATAAGTGGATATTATGCAGATACCAAATTAGGTAAATATAAATCAATATATTTAGGTACAATAATTGGTATAATAGGTCATTTTATACTTGTAATATCATCATTACCTTCAATAATTAATCATTCAATTTTATCATTTATTATAGTATTGATATCAGTTGCAATAATTGCAATTGCAGCTGGATTTATAAAACCAAATATTTTACCATTATTATTAGATCAATATGAATATAAATTAAATAAACCAAATTTTAAATATTTATCAAATGGTTCAAAAGTTAAAATTGATCATAAAGCAACTTTAGAAAAATTAAGTATGTCATTTTATATGTTTATTAATTGGGGATGTACACTTTCACTTTTAGGATCTTTTATGGAAAGATATATGGGATTTTGGGCAGTTTATTTATTAACTGCATTAGTATTTGCATTTTTACCATTATTATTGAATTATTTAAATCCACGTATAATACATTCCGAAAATTTACTAGATGTTGAAAATGAAGATGATAATAAATCAAAAAATAATATTAATGTTTATAAAGAATTTTATTATTATTTGAAGAATTATTATTGGAATACTCCATTACCATTAAATTTAAAATTGAAAATAAAAGAAACAGATATTAATAAATTTTTTGATTGTATAATTTTATTTTTATTTTTCATTCCATTTTATTTAAATGATTCTGCATTAATTTCAATTCAAATTTCCCAAGCTGCAACAATGAAATCATCTGTTAATTTACCAAATGATTTTTATCAAGCATTAAATCCTGTTACAATTATAATTGTAATTCCTTTATTATCAAATTTAATTTATCCTTATTTATTAAAACATAATAAATTACCATCATCACAAACAAAGATAATAATTGGTTTCACTATATGTTCAATTGGTTCACTTTTAGGTGCTTATGCTCAAAATCAAATTTATTTAAATTCATCATGTGATATTAATAATGTATCAAATTGTAATGAACCATCAAATATATCATTAATATCGTGGATATTTTATTTTTTAATGTTTATTTTACAAGCAACTGGTGAGTGTTTTGCATCAACTACATGTTATGAATTAGCATATGAATTATCACCAAATTTTTTACGTGGTGGTGTATTAGCTCTTTTTTTAACTTCTGTTGCAATGAGTAGTTTAATTGGTGAAATTTTAAGTGGATGGTGTAAAGATCCTTATTTAACAAAAGTTTATTTATATACAGGAATTTTAGGATTATTAAGTACAATTGGATTTTATATTTGGTCTAAGAACAAAATTCATTTATAATATAACACTAACTATATGTTCTTTTTATTAATTTAGATCTAGATATTTCTATTGAATTGGACCAGAACAAAATTATCTTTGTAATTATGAAAAATATATATATATACATGTACATAGTAAGTGATAAAATAGTAAAAAAAAAAAATAAATAACAATATATAATTAATTAGTCAAACCAGCTTCTTTTATTTCTTGAATTTTATTAAAATTAATTTCATCTAAAATTTTTTTTGCACCTTTTGCAATTAATTTTTCAGCCAATTCAATACCTAAATCAAGTGCATCTTTATCACAATTCATTTCCTTTTCATGAGAATCTTCAACACTTTCTTTACCATCAACACTAAGTACAATAGCTTTTAATTTTAATATATTTTTTAATTCATCATAAGTTGTCCAAACACCAACAGGTACAGAACAACCACCTTCTAAAGTTCTTAATAAACTACGTTCAGCAACACATTTCCAAGTTGTTTCACGACAACCAATTACACTACATAATAATCTCATTTTTTCATTATTTTTTTGAATTTCAACACCAATTGCACCTTGACCAACTGCATGATACATTTCATCACAATTAAGATATTTTGTAATTCTATCTTGAAAATTACAACGAATTAAACCAGCAGCTGCAAGAATTATACATGAATAATCTGAATCTTTATCATCTAATTTATTTAATCTTGTATGTATATTTCCTCGTACTGATTTAAAAATAAGATGTGGATAATTTCTACTAATTTGAGCTGACCGACGTACAGATGATGTACCAACAATACTACCTGCTGGTAAATCTGAAAGTGATTTATATGATGATCCTTGTTTCATTACAAGTGCATCTCTTGGATCTATATGATAATAAAATAGTGTATTATATTGGAAGAATTATTAAAATGTTAGTAATGTGTTTTGTGGTTGTTATAATAACAATAATATTAGGACAGTTAATTTAATTCTTCTTCATATTCATTCTTCTTTATTAGATCAGTAAATAACACGTTTTCATCTATGAAAGAAACTCAGTAGTCTAACGTCTAAAAAATGTTTATAATCATCATAATAATAAAGAAGAAGAAGAATGAGAAGAAACTGCACAATAATATAATTCAAAAAACAAAAAGAAAGAAAAAAAAAATAACAAATAGATAAAATAATATATTTTTTTTTTAATACATACCTTCTCTGCTTATAATACAACCTAATTCGAAATCATCAGGTAAAATTGTTGGCATATCTTTTAATGAATGAGCAATTAAATCTATTTTTTGAAAATCTCCAACATCTTGTAATAATAAAATTTCTAATTCTTTTGTCCAAAGTGCTTTACCACCAAATGAATATAAAGGTCTATTTTGAATTTGATCACCAAGTGTTGAAACTTTTGTAATTGTTGTATTTAAAAATGGATAAAATTTTTTAATTGTATTACCAACAATTTCAGATTGGCAAACTGCTAATAAAGATTTTCTTGATCCAATTCTAACTGTTTCATTTTGAAATTCAACTTTTGGTACATTTGAAAATTTATTATGATCGAAAACTTTGGGTATTTGAACTATATGAGACATTATATTATTATGGTTATTATTAAATTAAATTAAAATTTTCGTTAAGAATGTTGTACAGTAAAAATGATGAGAGTTAAAAAAATTGCGATAAACTTTATTGAAGTTTATTGAAAAAGGAACGTAGCAAATAAGAAACAATGCAGGCAGGCTATTGAATGCGATATTGAATAGATATAACAAGGCAACTTTTTCAAGGTATCTAAAGTATAATAGCCAGATTAGTGGTAAAAAGTTAAAATGTAAATATGAATATAAATATAAATATAAATATTTTGTTTGTATGAGTGAAATATTTTTTTTTCTTCTTCGTTGTAGTTGTAGTTGTAGCTGTAGTAGTAGCAAGGGGATGAAAGATATATGTGCAAGAACAGGGAAGAATGGAATCAAAGATGAACCTTTTATCTATGAATGGGAAGTATGTACAAGATCTTGAATGTTTAGTGAGTGAAGAATCCGACGAAGAATCCAGTCAAGAGACAAAAAGAAGAAAAGGGAAGAAAGACTGCTAGTTAGGAATCAACGGTCGTTCGTTGGTGAGTTATGGATTATGCACTCTGGATTATGGAGAAATCAGAAATCAGAAACCAGAAATCGATGAAAAATGCAAAGAAATATTTTCAGTCGTCGAGCGCTCAACGCTCAACAAGCAACAAACACACACAGCGTCGAATGTCGAATCAAATAATAACCGTTTTTGGTGAGTGCTTGCGAGTGCTTGTTGCTGGTATTAGCAGTTAGCAGTTAGCTGACACTGGACATGATAAGTGCTGAGTGCTGAAAAGGTGATAGATGGTGATAGATTGGACCCTTTTCTCTGTGATGCTGCTAACTGTTTAGTAGCCATTAGCCATTGCCGTTCTCTCCCCCATTCTCTTCATATCTCCAGATATATTATATCTCCATCTCTCCACTGCTTAGCCAATCAGAAGGTGTGAGATTTCCATTATTTATGTAATTACTTGATTGAAAATTAAAGATCAATTAATGGTCTGCACAGCCCTGCACCGCCCTGCACCGCCTGGAAAGCGTCGACGACGTTTGATTTTAATTTCTATTTTTTATTTTTTATTTTTCATGTTGCAGCATGAATTATACAGATCTGCGACAGATTCCTTTGTTGTGATGCACAGAATTATGTATTAAAGGTTATGCAGGTTATACAGGTTATACACCTGTTTGTAGATTCTGCTTGATTCGATCACTACTTATACAAACTTATCTCACTCTCTATGAATGATGATAAGATTTGGTCCCTCTTTGAAGAGAGGAAATCCATTTTGCAGAAATCATCCTTATATAAACAAATCCTTCAATCTTTAGATCCTTTGAATGATATTATTACAAGAATACGATGTCTTGGATTA
Source organism: Pichia californica (assembly GCA_030574395.1). Classification (NCBI taxonomy): domain Eukaryota; kingdom Fungi; phylum Ascomycota; class Pichiomycetes; order Pichiales; family Pichiaceae; genus Pichia; species Pichia californica. Next base: position 41,751 of record JAJMEW010000199.1, read on the forward strand.
GGATCAATAATCAATTCTTCAATGCCAATGTTTCAGATGGCATTATTATCATTATTAGTTGATCATTTAATGAAAATTTATAATGATAAAAAAAATACTAATAATAATATTATTATCGAAGTTTCAGTTTGGGATCCTATATTTGATGAAACTGAAATTTTATTCTTAAAACATAAATTACATTATAAAGTTATTGAAAATGATGTAAATGATAAACAACAACAAAAAAATACACTTTTTTATTTACCACATTTCCCAATATCTTCATTGGAAAAATTTATATCAATTACTCAACCTCAATATCTTTTATCAAATGATTTAACAGTATATAATAATAAATTTACAGATTCAAAATTTTTTTCATTATATCCAAATTCAGCAAGATTAGCAAATCTTATATCACAAGTTACTTTAAATTTAAATAAAACATCAGATATTAATTCTGTTGATGAATTTCAAATTGTTTCAAAGAAAAATAGAAAAAAGAAAAATCCAATAAAATATATACCATCTATAATTGATTATGATTTCGATTCTGCATTCTTTAAATCTGTAAAATCAACAAAAATATCTAATGGTAATGACCTATCTAATGATTGGGATTCTGCATTCACAGATTTAGCATTCTATTCAATATTAAAATAAATCCATTTTAAACCCTTTCCTATTTAAAAAAAAAAAACATTTAAAATTAAATATTTAAGCTAAAAAATCTATAAATTTAAAATATACATGTGTTTGATTAATGCTTAGTAAATTACCCTTTTCTATTAATTTCGTATAACAATACAGAAATTATTACGATCACTACCCTTTCGAATTTCTTTCTTTTTTAATATAAAATTCATATCAACATATGAACTTCCCTTCCATTTCATTAACCAATATGCTAGTTTAGTAGATTGATGATATTTTAATTTCTCAAATCCTAATTTCTTCCATATAATATTCATAATTTCATTATCAAAATATCGTGAATTTTCAATACACGGTAATGGAATAACAAAAAATAATAAACTATATTTATTATCAACGGGTTCTTTTAAAAAATCACACATTCGACACATCATATCTCCTCTTAATTCAGGACTAGGTACAAAATTTACAACTAACGAACAACTAATACAATCAAATTTTTCGGATTCAAAAGTTGGAATAATTCTTTCTAAAAAATCTTCTTCTTCAATAATACCTGGTTCTTGACTATGTAAATCAATTCTTGTTATATCTTTAAATAATTTACATTTTGAAATTTCATTTTTTGATGATAAACATCCAATCTCTAATGCTTTTAAATTATTATCATATTTATATTCAATTTCATTCATCCATTTAACTAATAATTTACTTGAATCACCACCTCTTTTACCATCTTGACCTAATGTACTAGCAATTTGATATGTTTTTAATCCTCCACGTTTCTCAATCTCCCCATCAATCTTTCCTAAAATCCTAACAAGATCATTAACATCCATAGAATTATCAATTATATCATTTGTCTTAGGATCAATTACAGAACTTGGAGTTTTATTGATTTTTAATTCATTAAAAATTTTATTCCATTCATAATCATAAATCTTCTTCATTTTAACATTCCCATTTATCCATTTTTTATAATAATCATCATCATTATTTTTCTTTTGTTCATTACTTGTAAAATATTCTCTTAATTTCGATAATATATTTGATTTATATTTTATTAAAACATGAAATCGACGAATTAATTGTCTAGCACGAAGTGGCTTTAATGTTTTTGGTGATGCTTTTATTTCCTTCGATTTAGTGATCAATCCATTTTTTTTAGATAAAAGTGATGAACTTCTTTTCTTTGTGTTTCTTTTAGCCATTATTGTGCGTATGGCTTTCCTTTATTAATAATCTTATTGTTATTATTATTATTGTACTTATGTCAGATCGATTGATTGATAAAGCTGATATATAATTTGTGTAGTAGCAAAGTGGCGGATGATTTTAGGAAATATTTTTCAATATGTTGGCTTGGCCGAAAGCCGAAATAAAGAATTTCCACTGAGGTTTCGTCCATCTATTGGCGAGGAAATTTGCCACCTCTATTTTATATTTTATTAACATCGTTTCTTTCTGTTTTTCATTTAATATCGAACATTTATCGAAACCAGGGCATAAAAACTTATTCAAAAGAATTTTTTTAGATACCACTAAAAGATATTACTATTGTCAAGATCCTGTTGGAATCTCAGGTGGAGAAGCAAAGTCATTTGCTTCTTCTCTATAAACTCTTACGAATGAACTTGAGTACACAGCACTAGCTACCCGTTCAATTTGTACGGTCAGATACCATAATATTTACGAACATTATAAAAGCCTAACCTATACCAATCATTTCCATTTTGGTTAAGATTTTGAACTGGTGATTGGACAGATATGTCAAAACGTTCTTAGTTGATCGGATATAATACAAACCGGGTTTGATCAGAAATTGTGTTCATATACATATATATATCATAGTGATAAGTTTTTGAAAGCTTCTATATTAAAAGATAGGTTTTGCGTCACTGCTTTGGGTATACGTTACATCAGGCCTATATATACAGTTGACATAAGTTTTTTTGTGTACTCAAATGTTAGCGAACATGTTCATAACCAGGTTGTTCATGAACCAATGAACATGACCCTTGTTCACATGATCTGTTCATGAACATTTGTATATATATATTACATTATTATTGATTTTGTTCACGGAGTGAGAACCTTCTAAGAGTTGAGTTAATAAGACTAATATACCAGCTGGAGCATTAATAGGTAAACCCGAATTTAATACAGCCTTTGCATAAATTTTATTGATAATTGTTCTAGCTTCACTTGACAAATTAGATAGTTTAATACTTAGAGCTGGAATATCATCACACAGTTCTTTAAGATTTGCTTCTTTTAATAACGCTAAAGTATATTCACTAACTTTTTTGCAATTTTTGAATAATAAATGTGTCTGTGACAGGTTGACCACCAAAACACAATGCCAAGAAAGATAAACTAAGGTTACCATCACCAATTTGTTCCATTTTGGAGACCATTAACATCTTTTTCATTGTTTCTCTAAACTTATCAGGAAATGGTAAACCGTCAACAAAGTGAGATAAACATTCGAAGAATTGTAATAAACCTATATGAGAAGAGTATTTTAATTCTGGTTGATGTTTTAAAGTTAACATTTGTTTGAAAGATTTGTCTGAATCCTTGATAATTTCAAATTCATCTTCTAAAGCCTTATAATCTTTTGGTCGGTAATTGGGATTTATACCTGATTCAACTTTCAGTGAATCTGAATCATTCAACTCAGCCCCCGTTATGTTTTAAGTATCAATACTAAGATCAATGCTATATTATCACGTGTAATGATTCAGGCGTTTAATAACCTAAGTTTACTGATGGAAGCACTCCAGTCACACTGGTAGTCGTCCAACCTTCTTCAAATACTTGTCTCTATATAAACAATATCTTATCGAGGACCTCACAAATGATCTCTTACATTACCCCGCTTTTTGGGAAATTTCGTCCAGAAGTTCGTATTTTTATCATCTCCTATGGGTTGTTTTATTAACTTATTCAAATCCTTTGAATATTTGAATTCATATGGTAGTTTCCCTGTTGTTTTATTATGGTTCAAAATAAAATTGTTCGACTTGTTATTTTCGTAATACATTTATAATACTCTTGTCATTTCTGCTACCAGATTTAATTTACAATTCAGACTCTCTACTGGTACTAGATACATTGCATATATAGAACATATGAAGCCATCAACACAGATATAAAAGAATAGAGTGAATATTATTCTACTAATAGAAATACTAAGAGCTAACTAGTGGTACATTTATAAGAGTGCACCAACAAACTGGTATGATTACATAAGCATGGACGTTTAGGTAGATACTTTAGTTAAGAGAATTATGTATTACCCCCCCTCAATTACATGGTCCAGATGAATTACTTAGTAGTTCATCTAGATAATTACTTCATTTACAATCTTTATAGTCTTTTGTATATACTTCATTTTACAGTTCGATTATTACATATCAGTATGAAAGGTCAAATAAAAGTTACCAGAAATATCTTCAACCTTATAACTCACTAATGTATAATTGCTTCAAAATTTGAGGAATAAATTCAGCGGGTGTAATGCCAAAAAATGGAAATTCATAAACAGCTGGCAGTAAAGAAGCAATTGGTCCTAAAAGAGCATTTTTTTTTGAAGAATCGTGAAATGCATTGGAATCAACATTAATAGATGCACAATTTCTAATCAATGTAGGGTAGGAATCAGCGAAAACATTCTGATTGGTATTGAAATTATTAACAATGAAATTAAGTTAAAATGATTTCTGTTTAGTAGAAGGTAATTTCTTCTGTTGTTTGTTGTTGATAATTGAATAAACTTTTCTTAGACATACATTGTGAACAATAGTAACAAAAAGGCATAGTAAAACATAAACACTGATCGCTGAATGAGTTAAAAGTTTTCTGGTTGAACAAAGGTTGTACACCTTCATCTAGGAAATATAAACATGCAGAGACAAATAAATAAACTAAACGTAAAATTCGATTGATTTGTACACAAAACCAGATGACATGTGGTGTACAGTCTAACGTGATCATTGAATTTACCATTGAAACATACCATGTAGTGTCACCATCTTGAACTTCTGACAAAGATGAATCTGATTCGATATGTAATAATCGAACTGTCAAATGAAGTATATACAAAAGACTATAAAGATTGTAAATGAAGTAATTATCTAGATGAACTACTAAGTAATTCATCTCGACCATATGTAATTGATAATTGAGGAGAACCTGAAGCTAAAGATGCTCGCTTATGTAATCAACTGAAGAGAAAACTAGAAGTTTTCATCTAGTTTTCCTCTGAAGAATTTCCACCACAAGTTTTATTAAGTTAAGTAGTTCATTCATTACTTTATAAGAGCTTTGTATAGTTTATTTAATTAATCGTTTACTAACCAGAATTGCTATATAATAAAGTTAAGAACAAGCAAAAGACTTGTTGTTACAATATGTATTTAATATACAACTAATAAATTAATTCGCTAAAGAAATAAATCTTAAGATAAATTCCGACATAAATTCTGAAGTGCGGTGAAATTTGAAATTTGAAATATATTTTTTTTTTAACAAATAGGAAAAAAAATAAATAAAAAAATTCCAGCTTTTCTTATTCTTAAAACATTCCTTTTAAAAAATATTTTCTTGTTTTTTCCAAAAGCTCATACACAAACAACAATGATTAGTTCAGCATTAAAAAACAAAATATTGAAGAAAAAGGGAATTGTTTCTAAAAATTTGAAAAAAAAACAAGTTTCAAAATCATCTTCAATAGAAGATGGAAAATCTTATCAATTAAAAGCAAGTCAATTAAATTGGAAACCTGTTGAAATTCCAGATACATTGGATGATTTCGAAGGTTTTTATGGATTAGAAGAAATTGATAATGTTACTGTTAAAATAGTCGATGGAACTGTTAAATTTATAACGAAAGATGAATCTAATAAAATTTCTAAAGAAGATGCTGAAAAGAAAGAGAAAAGTATCCCAAAAGGTAATTTTGAAGTAGACCCAAAAGATATTAATGAAGAAGATATTGAAAATGCTAAAGAAAGGATTGAAGATGAAGAAGAACAAGAGGAAAAAGAAGAAGAGAACAAAGAGGAAACAGAGAATGAAGAAAAAACTTCTGCAGAGCAAACAACTGAAACTAATAAACAAAAGAAAGGTGTCAAAATTACCACATTAATTGAATCCAAAGATGTTAATGATGAAATTGATGTCCCAGAATTACCAAACCATCATCAAATTACCAAAAAAGAAGTTACTCCGATTAGCACCAAAGCTAAAATAAGTGATGAATTGAAAGAAAATACATTTGCAAAATTGAATGATATTGATATACCTGCTGATGATGTTGAGTTGCCAGAATGGTCTAATATGTCACTGAACTCATCAACATTAAATGGTTTGCAATCATTAGGATTCACAAAACCTACAGAGATTCAAAAAGTAACTATTCCAGTTTCATTAACAGGTAAAGATGTAATTGGTAAAGCGGCAACAGGTTCTGGTAAAACTTTGGCATACGGTATTCCAATCTTAGAAAAGGCATTACAAACAAGTACTATTAAATTACCAGAAGATTATGCAAATCATCCAACATCTATTATTTTTACACCAACTCGAGAATTAGCTAATCAAGTTATGAAACATTTACGTGAACTTTTCAAATATTCTCCATTTAGTGATAAAACTGTAATGTCATTAACTGGTGGTTTATCTATTCAAAAGCAAGAGCGTTTATTATCTTATGGTCCAAGGGTATTAGTTGCTACTCCAGGTAGATGTTTAGAACTTTTAGAAAAATCTACAAATTTAGCAAAACAAATATCTTCAATTGATATATTAGTTTTAGATGAAGCTGATAGAATGTTACAAGATGGTCATTTTGATGAATTAAAAAAAATTCTTGAAATTTTTAATAATTATAGACCTAAAGGTGTTAATGGTATCGATAGAAGATGGCAATCACTTATTTTTTCTGCTACTTTTTCTAAAGATTTATTTGGCAAATTAGACAATAATAAAAGTAAGCCAAGTAATAAACGTAAGGCAAGTGATAATGATGAAGAAAATGAAATTAAAGAAGTTTTAGAAATCTTAGGAAAAAAATTAAGATTTCGTGCTAAACCTGAATATATTGATGTTAATCCAACTGAAGTTGTTGCAAATAAAATTGTGGAATCAATGATCCCATGTTCTCCAATGGAACGTGATTTAATGTTATATTACTTTATTTCTGTTTTCCCAGGTACAACCCTTGTTTTCACAAACTCTATTGATTCTGTTAAACGTTTAGCTCCAACTTTAAATAATTTAGGTATACCAACTGTATCAATTCATTCATCTATGATTCAAAAGCAGCGTTTAAGAGCATTAGAAAGATTTTCAAAAAATTCAGAAATAGCTAAAAAGGAAAATAAATCATCTGTTTTAATTGCATCTGATGTTGCGGCTAGAGGTTTAGATATTCCTGGTATTCAACATGTTATTCATTATCATTTACCAAGAACTGCAGATGCATATGTTCATAGATCTGGTAGAACTGCACGTGCAGGTACTGAAGGTGTTTCTGTTGTTTTATGCTCTCCACAAGAAGCTTCTGGTCCATTAAGAAATTTAAGAAAAGCCATTTCAAAGAAAGATAAAATTGAAGATATTAAGTCATTACCAATTGATAGTGATATTTTAGATCAATTAAAACAACGATTAGATTTAGCAGCTAAGATTGCACAAGCTGAAGTTGCATCTCAAAGTGTTAACAAAGAACAAAGTTGGATTGAAAAAGCAGCTGAAGAATTAGGTGTTGATGACATTGATGAATTTGAAGATGATTTCTTGAAAAGAGATCGTAAGAGAAGAGAAGGTAAACAATTAGATAAACAAAATATGAAAGTAATGAAGGCACAACTAAGAGATTTATTAAAAAAACAAGTTAGAAAATCTGGTAGAAGATCATACATTGCTGGTGGATTAAATAATGTTGCACAAATGTTATTAAAGAATCAAGGTACAAATACAGTCATGGGATATCTTCAACAAGATGCTCTTGATGTTTTAAAAGATAAAAAGAAAGCCAAGAAACAAAAGATATAATTGTAAATAATTTATTTGCGTTACCACTTTTACTGAATTTATAGATACATATATATATATAGTAGGAATATAGGATGGTAAATATGATTCTAACTTTGTAGCATAGTTTTGTAAAAATGATACTACCAATTACTAAGAAGAAAATGGAAGGATGAGGGGGGAATAAATACATTAGAAAAAAAATGAAGAAAAGCACACATATTTTATAATAGAAGCATTAAAATTACTAATCAGAATCATAGAATTCATCTTCATCGTCAGACATCAATTGTTCAAAATTAACTTTATATCTTAATAAAGCACCAATACCACCAAAACCTTTACAGAATTGAGCACCTTCAGAAGATCTGTCAGTAACGAATTCAACAGTTGCACCATAATTCTTATAATTTTCGGCAAGCCATTCTAAGAATGGCATATCGGAGACTATTTCTAATTCGGAACCATCTTTATCAATTAAGTAGTCTTCCTTTGGAGTTCCTGGTTTAACTATTTTAATAATTTCTTCACCTTCAGCATTTTTTAAAGTATATCTAATTTCTTCTAAACCTTCCCAAACAATGATAGTTTCACATGCACCTAAATCCAATGCTTTTAATGTATCATCTATACCATAACAGAATTTACCAGAATCTATAGAAATTTCATCGAAATATTGAGTGATTAATTTCTTTTCTTGGATGAACTTAACATTCGATAAAGTTTCTGCTGATAATTCAATTGCTTGGTTGAAACCATTTTCACCACCATAAGAGACATCAACAATTTTCACAATCTTAGCTTGTAATCTTAAATCAAACATATCAGATTTACTTAATTCAGTTTTAAAATCAGCAGAACCTGCTAAAATTAAACCAGCAACATTAACTTTATCATTTGTAATAAAATTTTGAACTGCAACTTCAGCAACTTTTCTGACATAATTATGTCTCTTTTCATCTCTTAATCTCGCAAAACGTAAAGCAGATTGACCACCTCTACCATGCTTCTTTGGTAAATCAACTGTAAATTTATGTAAAATTTCTCTAGTATTACCTGATAATGCACCAAATAATGCACCATTACCATCCATAACAATAAAACCAAATCTATCATCAGATTCTAATAATTCAGATAAAGCTTCAACATGGAATTTATTATCACATAAATAAAGGGATGTATTAATTGGTTTGAATGGTTCAAAGGCAATTGTTAATTTCTTTTCTTTACCTTCATCAGTTAAAACTTCACCACAATAAACAACTAAACCATTTTTTGGAACATTTGTATATAATTTTAATTTTTGTTGAGTTGAAGTAATTGCAGTTAAAACAGATAATCTATTAACCCTAGATTTAATATTTGAAGCAGTACCATATTCATCAGTTAACATCTTTTGAATCATAGAAATTTGACCCTTTGGTGGAATAACAAGTGAAATCATTGAAGTACCATTACCACGTGCATTTTGAAGGGATTTGATCAATTTTTTGACCTTCCACATCTCGACATTTTTTTCAGCTTCATCAGAACTCATATTGGACTGTGTTTATGTTCTCTTTTTCCTATGTTAATTGAAAGTAACTAAAAGGAGAAAAAATATGTCTTAATTATGAACAATTCATAGTTGAAATTTACTCTGTTCAAAAATTGTCTCCGTTAAGTCGGCAAATTTTTTTTTTGTTCTGAAAAATTTTAGGAGAGAGCTGCTGAAATCGACGCGACGGTGACAACGGACAAAGCCAAAATGCCAAAAATGCCAAAAAATTGAAATCTTCCCAAACCGTTTGATTTGGACGATTTTTATGAAAGGACATTTTTTTTTATTTTCAGATTAAGGAATGAGTCAAGAATCATGCAAAATTATTATATGATCATTTAATTTAACTAATCAAGTAATCTCATCATCGAACAACTAACATAATTAACTATCATATATGTCAGATACACAACCTAAGACAGATACTACCAAAGAACCGGTGAAAAATGCCCAACAATCAAATCTACAACCAGAAACAACTGAAACTAAACAACTTTCAAATAAGGAATTAAAGGAATTGAAAAAGAAAGAAAAAGCTGCAAAACGTGCAGCAGCTAAAGAAGCTGCAGGAATTGAACCAACAAGTCAACTAAAGGGTGGGAATAAAAATTCAGAATCAAAAGATGGTATAGTTAAAGAATCTAAGGATTTATCATTAAAAGATAAAACTCATAAAACCAATTCACATATTAAAAAGCAACTTAATGATGCTAAAATTCATGATACAAATATGAAAATTCCACCAATGTTTGGACATTTAGAAACTAGGGAAGAACGTATTTCTTCAACTCCAAAAATTGCATCAATTGTACATCCAAGTATTTTATCTTTAACATTAAAGATTTCAACTTATAAAATTGTTGGATCAAGTGCACGTTGTATTGCAATGATGGAAGCTTTTAAAGATGTTATTGAATCATATATTACACCTGAAGGTACAAGTTTACAAAGAAATTTAACTGGCCATTTAAGTCATCAAATTGAATATTTAAAAACAGGTAGACCATTAAGTATTTCAATGGGTAATGCAATTCGTTGGTTAAAGCAAAAGATTTCAGTTATACCAATTACAACTAGTGAAGAAGATTCTAAAACGATTTTATTAGAGCAAATAGATTTATTTATAATGGAAAAAATTGTTATTGCTGATAAAGTAATTGTTGAATATGCAGAAAATCATATTAATAATAATTCAAAAATTTTAACTTATGGACATTCAAATGTTTTATCAGAATTATTTGAATTTTGTGCAACTGAACAAAATAAAAAATTTGAAATTTATATTATTGATAGCAAACCATTATTTGAAGGTAAAAAATTAGCTAAAAAATTATCTAAATTAGAAAATATTAAATTACATTATAATTTAATTAATTCATTATCATCAGTTCTAGAAAAATCAAATATTGATTTTTGTTTCCTTGGTGCTCATTCTATGTTATCAAATGGTAGATTATATTCAAGAGTAGGTACTGCATTAGTTTCAATGGCATGTAAAAATAAGAGTATACCTGTATTAGTATGTTGCGAAAGTTTGAAATTTAGTGATAAAGTTCAACTTGATTCTGTTACATTAAATGAATTAGGTGATGCTGATGATTTAATCAATACGAAACCTTTTAATAAGACAGGTTTTAATTTACAACAATATATGAATAAATTAAATGATAATAAAAAACTTTTAGAAAGAGAAAACCAGAAAGGTAAAAAGGGAGGGCAACAACAACAACAACAACAACAAAAACTAAAGATTGAAGAAGCTAATAAAGAAGAAGATGAATATGATTTATCAAATTGGAAAGCATATCCAAGTTTAAATATATTGAATATACTTTATGATCTTACACCACCTGAATATATTCAAAAGATTATCACTGAATTTGGTGCATTACCCCCATCATCTGTTCCAGTTATTTTAAGAGAATATAAAAGTGCTACTTGAAAAATTTTAAGACTAAATGTGTTTGTTATAACTTATTATTATAAACAATTTATATGTATGTATAAAAACTAATAGATAATAAATAAATAATAATGATACTAATAATAAGAAAAACAAAAAGAAAAACAATAATAACAATAATAAAAAACTAATACTAGTAATAAAAAACTAATAATAGTAATAAAGATGAAAATAATAATAATAATGAAAATAGTAATAATAATAAATGATAATAAAATGAGTCGTATAAAGAGATCAACAGCAATAATCGTGAAAAAAAAATTTATTCAAGTAGTATTTTTTTTGATTTTTATTTTTTTAAGAAATGTGTATATATATTTTTTTTGACATTATTGCTAATTTATTTTGTTATTGGTATAAAGAAATAGTATAATTTAGAAAATAAGAGCAGAAATTTTTTTTTGCAGATGATTAATAGTAAAGAATTAATTTATTTATAATAATAAAAGTTTTCATTTAATCTCAACATCAATTTCCTTTTCACCCAATTTTAATTTATCAACATATTCTTTTAATTTTTTCCAGTGTTCTTCTCTAAGATTTTTTCTTTCATCATCTTCTTTTATTTGTTGTTCATAAAGTACAAAACAACGATCATAAACAACAGGGTTTGTATCCATAAATATTTTTAATGCACTATAAGCTATTGTTGATATTGTTCTATTCCAATTATTTGGTTCATCAAAATCAACATCATTTTGATTTTGTTGACTTTCAATTAATTCTAATTCAGGTAATGCAAGTTTATACATTGATGGAAATATTATTGGTAAAATATTTTCAGCATTTTCTGTTACTAAAGAAACAAAATATTCATTATTGAAAAAGCATAAAACTTTTTCAGAAACTTGAAAATGAGGAGAAGAAATACATTTTGATAATTGAGCAAATAAGGGTATTTCAATTTTTTGGAATTCAATTGGATCAATTATTTCGAAAATATCTTCAATTTCATTTAAAAACATTAATTCTTTTGGTGAATTAATTTTTGGCCAATATCTTAATAATCCCATTATAACTTCTTCAGTAAGTGAAGAATCTTTTTCAAGAAATTGTAAAATACAATAAGCTAATTGAGGATGATATAAAGATAATGATCTTGCTTTATGTAATGGAACTAAAACTCTAATTAAAAAGATTTTATGTTCTTCTTTTAATGGTAAGGCAAAACCATTAATAATTGATCCCAGAATTTCTAATAATTCTGAAATACCATTAAAATGACCAGTTTCATAAACAAAAGTTAAAAAGATATTATTAATTGATTTTCTAATAAAAGATCGTAAACTTAAGAATTTACCATAAATTCTATGAAGTGTTGTTTTAAGACAATCTCTTTCTCTATTATCTTCACTATCAAATAAATCTAATAAAGTTAAAACAAATTTATGATCAATAAAAGGTTTTGCAATTGTATTATTAAAATCAGGAGATTCAACAAATCTTAAAAAAAATTCATAAACTAATTGCATATGAGTCCAACCTAATTCATAAACTGGTTCATCTTCATCAGGATCATAAATATCACCAATTGGATTAACAGGTGGTGGTATTGGTCTAAATATATTAATTTTAAACATATCAACAACATGTTTATACATTTCTTCAGTAAAATTGATTCTATTTGTACTTATGAAAACGGTTAATTCATGAAGTGTAATTCTTTTTAATTCTTTACCTTGAATATCAAAAGAAGGATCATAAAAATCAAACATTATTTTACATTGATCAACTTTTTGAATAAATAAATCTATATGAAATTGTGGGTCAACTTCTTCAAAAGGTGGAGATTTTTCAAATGTTTGATTTGTTAATGAAGGTTCAAATCTTGAAGATGAATGCCTTTGTGGAGTTTTTAATTTTAATTCCAGATCATCTTTTGGAACTTTATCAAAAGGTGAATGAGAAGCATGATATTTTAAAAAATCTATTTCACTTTGAGGTTGTAATTGATCAACAAATGTATTTTGATTATTATCATTATTTTCATAATCCATATCTTGCTGTATTTGTTGGTTATTATGAATTTGTTTTTGTATAATTATATTTGGATTGCGATTATCATTTATTGAGAGCGAATTACTATTATTACTATTATTATTATTATTATTATTATTATTAATAGTATTATTATCATAAGATGAAGATATAATTGATTTTGAAGTTTGAGAAGATAAATTATCATAATGATTATTTATTATTGTAGATTCTGTATTAGGAATTGAATTATTATTGGTATTATTGGTATTTATCGTATCATTATTATTTGATAAATCTGTATTAGCAGAATTAGTAGAGTTTGAAGATATTCTATGATGGATAGAATTATTAGAAGATACTGATTTAGAGGAAGAAGAGGAAGATATATCTTTAACATCTTTTGATTTTCTTGATGATGTGGCGTTGGTAGTATTATTACTATTACTATTATTAGCATTACTGTTATTATTATTGTTGTTGTTGATGCTATTATTTGATGAAGAAGTAGAATTTGCTGATATTGTAGAAGAGTTAGCAATTGATGAAGAGGTAATCGGAGAAGATGATAGAGTAGAATCATCCTTCTTTTGTTTGTCTCTATCGTCCTTTTCCTTCTTCATGCTAGTTTTGGATCTGAAACGTTGCTTGAAACCCTTCATCATTTTATTTTCCTGGTGTTTTGTTTTTTCGATAGAGAAAGTAAAAGAAAAAAGATGGATGAAAGGATGGAAGGATAAGGGTTGTTAGGTGGTAGAGGAAGTGGATGAACGAGTGGGTGGATGAATGAATTGGAATCAACAAGGGGATATAAAAGGGTGACATTGTGTTTGTATGTGTTGGCTTGCTGTGCTTATTTTGTCACAAGTGAGTGCTAGTCGAGTGGAGTCGAGTCGAGTGCTCAGTTCATACTTGATATTTCATACTATACACACAGCTACACACTGCAAACTATAAACGCTGCACGCTGCACGCACTCAGAGTGTCTCTACCACCTGGGGCGGCACCGGTGCACTGTTGCGGGCACTCAGAAAGGCGTTCCACAGCACGCTCACAACGTTCACCGCCCCCACCCGGTACGCCGGCGGCACCACCGAGAAGTTCACCGCCTGGAACACCGGCCACACCTGCCAGTTGGCGACAAGTGTTGCGCGGAACTGGCTCTTCACTTTCGCCTCTCCCCGGTCCCATGCCCGGCCAACCAAATTCTTCCCACCGGCACTACTACTAGTCGCCTCCTCTAACAGCGACATGGTACCAAAATAAAGCACAATCCCCACTGGAGACCACACAAGCTGATCGAACGCAACTCTAGCTAATGTATCTAGTCCGAGTTGTACACGGCCTGCTTCCCGACCAATCTTCCATGGGAATCGAACTCTATTATTAAGAAATCCATATAAACGATGTGCAATTGGGGCAAATAAAATACCACCATAAATCATATTACGAATTGTTCTACCGATATTGTAATGATATTGTTGACTATTTTCAAGTGATTTATATATTGAAATACCTTGTGCAATTGCATCACCTGCTCCAAATAGTATTCCACTAGTTACCATATTTGCCATAAGTGGTTTTCTTTTCAAAAATTCATTGTAGCTGCGTAATATATTCATTTTGTATTAATTGAATATTAATTTTAATTAATTATGGTATTAATATCAGAAAAAGAGAGAGCAGTGGTATATTTCTTAAGAAGAAACAGCATTTCTATCTCTTTTATATGTACATTTTTCATACAACTAAACTAAACAACACTAAACACCGCCCGCACTTCCCCTAAAAAAATATTTTTAATGATTATCTACTACTTACTATCTTGGAAACTGATAAACGCATTGACATGCACTAAACACTACACTACACTACACTATACTATACTATCAATCAGTAAATCATTCATTCAGTTCTGTTCTATATCAAATCTCCAACATCAAAATGCTTAAGTACACCCAAAGGAAACTCAAAAACAAGGCCATCAATTATGTCGATAATTATGTTCCTTTAGGATTTACATTAGGTGATTTTTCAGAATCCCTTAAAGTAGATTCACCTATTAAATCTATTGAATTAGATTATAATTCTAATTCTAATTCTAATTCCGATAATGATAATGATTCACAATACGACGTACAACTTTACAATAGAATTACAACAAAAATACTTAACCATAGGAGAAACCATATTCTTGAAGATGTCAATAACAATAGTGATTCTAATGCAGATATTGATATTGATCTTGATAGTGAGGATACTACAATAGAATTTAATATTCCATCCAATAATAAATTCATTATTGACAATGAACTATTTATTAGTGGTGTGTCTTTATTAAACATATCATTAAATAGTGACATAATTCTAAGTAATCCAACAAATATTCATCGACTTGTATCTCAATCTATATCTAAAATTATTAATAGTATTGTTACAGACAATAACAATAATGACATCATGAACTCTATATTCTCATCTCTTGATGATTCAATTAAATTAAATATACTCAAACTTTATCTTCAAGATAAACAATTAACTTCTCAAATTATTGTCGAGGATTCAAAAGATCATACATTTCCTTCACAATCTCTTCAGGAACTCGTTGTCGTTTTCATCAACACTCTTTACACTTTTTCCATGCTACTTTACACTAATTTTGGTATCCCATTAATCTCCTTTTTCGTTACCACTATCATCCGTTTAAATGAAGAATACAACTTCCTAGAAACGCTCCTTTCTTTGGTTATCCGTGTCCTCAATAGAGCAGTGTCTCTCCTTATCACTCTCTTGCAACAAGCTGCACAGGTTTCAAACCAGAGACAGCAGCAGCACCGCCACAAACACCGCCACACATAGACACGCTCACCCCTATCATACTCTGAAACGATATTGCTTGATTTATCTATTTGATACACGCTATACCACACACCACGTCCTATCACCGCGTCGAGCACCCATTTTGCTCTCTGCTCTCCCCTGTTGATAGTTGCTTTCTAACTGGCTATCTACATCTGATTATTTACTTTTTTATATTTAATACTATAATTTATTTGGTTTACACTTATTTTTCCTTCTTTATATATCTATATATCCAAACACGTCTACATTCGTAAAATAACGGACTCTTTTTTTTTGGCTACAATGGGCCAAGAAATTCCTCTAGAAAGATCACTCAGTGACGATTCTAACAAACCTACATCTCAAGATTTCTTGTTGAACCAGTTTTTAAAACTGCCATTGGACAGCAACGGATCTAACGATGGCAATAAACAACACGATCAACACGATCAACAAATACATAAAGAACATGATGAACAAGATCAGTACCCTATAAAAGATCTTAGTTGGGTAAATCCATCAAATATTGATCTAATTACAAAAAAGATAAAGGAAAATGGTAAATATATATTACCTTTAAAACAAAAGAAAGTATCACAAAAACTAATGTTTTTAAACAATAATAACAATAATACCAATAATATAGATCTACCTAACAATTATTCATCTCCAAATTTAACCCATTTGGAAAAAATATCAACAAAATATAATATATCCGATTCGAATTTAAATATCTTACATAATAATAATATTGATACTAATAATAACAATACTGATAATAATATAACACATAATCAACAAATTCAAATGGATTTACTTAGTGATATAGATGATGCCAATGATATCGAACAATCAAGTTCCCCAACTATACCCGTTGATTCACCATCGATGAAAATATGTGAAAATTCAGATGATAATTTAGCAGATGATAGTTCAACATCAACAACAACTCCACATTTAGGTATTCAAAACAATCATTTTAATAGAAATAAACAAGATATATCTCCCCCTTCAATGAAATTTCAACATAATTTTAATTTGAAATCAGATAATTTATACCAAGAGAAAAAACAATTAAACCAACAACAATCAACATTTGCAACCCCAAATTCAATTAATTATCCAGTTTTAGCTACAAAATCTAAATCTTCTTTTTCTTCTTCTACTTCTTTGAAGCAAAATATTAGTTTTAATATATCAACAAAATCAACGCAGATAAAGGGGAAAGATACTTTAAATTCACCAACTCCAAAAGAAAAGGCAGATATTTTAAAATTATTAAGAGATGGTATTAAAGAATATTCTTTTCTTCTTACAGATTTTCAACAAAAAGAATTAGTGAAAAATAGATCTGATCATTTAGTTTCTTATTTACAAAAATATGGATTTAATTTAAAACCAAAATTAATTAATGATTATTTAGGTGAAATTAAAAAGGATAAATTAGATAATCAAACTAAAATTTATATTCAAAATGAAAATTTTGTTGATGATGTGAAAAATCTTTTAATTGAAAGTGAAAGAAGGAGAAAATGTTATAATAAAAGGAAAAATATTAAATATGAACCACTTAAAAAATTATCTCCACTTTCAATTTCTTCACAAAGTTCTTTTAATTCTAATACTTCATATGTTCCAATATCTAATAATGAGAATCAACCAATAAGAAAAAATTCAATTACTTCTTCAATTACTAATTCAATTAATAATAATAATATATCAGTAAAATCAAATAATATCAAATTATTACCAAAAACTGATCTTATTAATAAACCTGAAAAATTTAAACCAATTATTATCAGTTCTGTAAGAATTGGTTCTTTTATTAATAAAAGATTATCATTATCTGGATCTTCAACAGATTCAACTCTTTGTACAATTGCTGATTTGAAAAATATTCAAAAACGTATAGAAGATGAAAGATATTTAAACAAATTAAGATTAACTAATTCATCTTTAAAACAATGTGTTGATGATATATATGGTTCATCGTTATCATTTACTCATTCACTTGCATATAATAAAATTCCATTAAATTTAAATCATCAAACTAATATAAATTTAGAAAATGATCAAATGATTTCATATGTTGAAGTTTTATTAGATGTTTCAAAATTATTGCAAAATCAAAATAGATCAATTAATTCAGATTTAAATTATGCATCAATTTTACAACTTAAATCAATTACTAGAATTTACGATAATGATAAATTGATTTATAGACGATGTGATCCAATAACTGGTGCTTTTACTAAAGATAATAAAAATATTGTTAAAATAATTTTACCATTACAAGCTAAATTATGGGCAAGTTTAATAAATAATTATCATAATGGTATAATTAATGAATCTAAATTTTCTTCTTTAATGATAACTCATACTTTATTTCCAAATGATGATATAATTAAATTTAAAACGGGTTCAAATGCAATTTATTCTTTTGTTTGGGATTTTATGATAAATAAAAATAATCAATATTCACCACATTGTATTAATATTTTAATGAATCCATCGAAAATTCCAATACAAAATTCATTAAATTCTAATTTACAACCTCAATTACGAAGTAAATCTGATATTCAATTAGGAAAATCTTCTAAAAATCATATTCCTGTTGTTACTCCTACATCATCTTCAACATCTTCAACACCTGTAATAAATTTAATTCCAACTCCAAAACAAAAACATATTCAAAGAAGTAAAACTCAATTGCAACAAACTGCACCACTTGTTAGAAGAGTTACTACTAATAATTCTAGTTATAATGGAAAACAATACATTGAATCAGTGTCTGATAATTCAATTAATATGAATTTTAATTTTGGAAGTAATAAAGAATCTAATATGGTTACAAGTACACCATTAACCAATCATAGTCAACATTTGGATGAAAATAGAGGACATAAAAGAACAAGATCTAGATCAATGAATGAAATTGATTTAATGTCATTACCAATTTCTTTTGATAATTTACTTAATATGCCATTTTTAAATGCTTTCAGTCCAACAGATTCTTTAGGTTCACCAATAGTTAGTAAACAAAATATTCCGTTTTTGAAATCACAAAATTCATATTTAAATAATAATAATAATAATGTTACTAATACTAATACTAATGCCAATATTAGTAATTCAGGTTTAATATCACAAGATACTACAAATTATAATAATTCTGTTGATTCAATATTAGGTAGTAACTATATTAAACATCAATCACAATTTCAAACCATTACAGAAAATAAAGAATATGAAAATGTAAATGCAAATTTTCAACTTGGTTTGAATCACTTTACTCAAACATTTGATGATTTGAATAATCCATCATCTAATCCAATGATTACATTTTCGTTAGATAAAACGAGTACAACTCTTACTGGAGACAACAAGAGAAATAACTATAACAACATTAACAACAACAACAATTACAACATGGATAATGCTGATACTATTAATAATAATAATAATAATAATAATAATATTGATAATAATATCAACAATAAAAATATTAACAACACCTTTAAATTACCAATGGATGATATAACGATATATTCATCAAATTCACACACAACCACTACAATTTCTTCTGCACCTGCTTTACAAACTACATTTTCTATTACAGATCCTTCAGAACGGGAACTTGCAGAATTAGCATCGTCACTAACGGGGATCCCTGGTATTAATACACCATGAGGTCTATTTTTTATAAACATACATTTTCGCATATATATATATTGTACATTTACCTTTTTTTTTCAAAACTTTGTATAATCGATATAAATACTAAACATTATCAAGTTCCATTAAACATAAGTGACTAGAGATAGGTAGGTAGGTAGATATAGATAGATAGATATATAGAGAATATCTCATATCCATTGAAATGTGTCAGTTGACCGTTTGTATCTTCTCTAACGAGATGCCCTCATCAAATTACAATAGGATATATATATATTTCTTCGCTTAACATTAATTCTATGGGTCCTCCGTCCTCCGCCCTAATCTCGATATCAGTGCCGCTGGAAATTCACACGGCTTTTTTTGTTCTTCATTATGGCTTATTTAATATATATGGCTTATAATTTATGGTATTAACGATACTCTATAAGTATTTTCATGGCATCATGCCCTTATATTATTTATCTTAAAAAAATAAAAATAAATTTATATCAAACTGATGTTTTTCTTTTTCTGAAATGTGTTAAATTTAATAATACATCTTTATATATCTAATTAAAACCATTCTAGGTTTAAATAGTATACACATATAATAACTAGAAGAAAAGATATTTATAATGATGAAAAGAATCCAAAAAGCATTATTTAAAATTTTTGAAAAGATACGAACTTTCATTATTACTGCATTTTTTAAATTTTTTACAAATATGCATTATTGTCCCACTTTTAAAAAAAAGAAAAAGAAGAAAAGTGAACAAAATAATTGTAATTTTATACATCATAATGATAACGGTAATGATAAAACTGGATCAAAAGTAATACGAGATAAATTAATAAAAATATCTTCAAATAATACAACGAAATGCACTGGTAACAATTCTTCAACGATACTAAACATGGAAGCTTATAACAAACAAACTAATAAATTATTACCTATAGGAGAAACCTTTGAACTTCAAAATCTTGGTTGTCATGTTACTCTTTTGAAAAGAGAACATTCAAATTCAATTGAATTAGACTCAAACGAAGATTCACTTTTCCCTAAAATTGATTATGCACAGTTTAATCCTTCATCTCCAAATTATGTATCACTAGTTCCTTCTTCCTACGCATATCCTATTACTCATTAGAATCAGCACTTAATTTAATTTATTCACTATATATATTCTATTTAATTTATACGTTACATGAAGTTTGTATAAATAAACGAAAATACAACTAAATTATTAATCATTCCGATTATTAATTGTAGCTAAGTCACTTTGAGAGCACGAGTAAATCAGTAAGATAATAGATTCTATTATATCGATCATATATGGCATGCTGTCAAACTTTGACAGGTCCCCCATAATCTCCCGGCCCGGGTAGAGAACCTTAAAATGCCGTTACCGGATTCCCAATGTGGCACACCGACAATTTCCGCAGAGCGAAGGGCCTTTACAGCGTATCACGTGATTGCACCGCCACTGAGTGAATGAGTGGCTGCTGATAACTCGTCACAGACACATAGGCGTTGTACCCAGGTCCATTGCACTTGTGCGTCTTGTTATTTTTTTTTTAATTTTTGATATTGAAAATGCGCATCCGTGCACCGCATTAAGTCTACATTTTTTTTCACTCTGGAAAATGGATGGAGATTTTGGAGAATGCACATACAAGCAGTCAACAAATATTGAAATTGTGCATGATTTTAACAGTACTTTGTTGGATTCTTGTATTTGATATACTAAATCATCATTCATCAAAAGAAAAAATAATGGCTTCAACACCTGTCTCCAGAGGAATCTGGTCTAATTTTGCCAACAGATCAAAAAGTTTATCCGTTAAAAACCCATCACTTCAAAATGCCATATTATCTCCAAATTTACCAAAAGGTCCAAGCACTTTAAAAGCAAGTGTAAATAAATTAAAATATAACTCGCCAATAGGATTGGACAAAATTTATCCTTTAGCATATGATTTATTAGAAAAGAGAAGTGAATCAATTTATAATGAAGTTTCTAAAATTGAAGAAAAGATTAAATCAGTTAAAGATCAATCTGAATTATCCAAATTAAACAAAGAAAAAGAAAATTTATTAATTAAATCGGAACAAGAGAATCCAGAAGTTGTTTTCAATTCTATTTTTCAAACTAAATCTCTTGATAGATCACAACCTGTTTATAGACATTATTTAAAAGAACAATGGAAATCTTATAAAAGAATGCTTACAATGCAAAGATTGGAAACTTTGGCTATAATTCCAGATACTTTACCAACTTTAGAACCAGAAGTTGATGTTAATTTAAAATTCCCACATAATAATGTAAATACTTGGATTGAACCAGGTAAAATTTTATCAAGTAATGTTACTTCAAAACCTCCTGCTTTTGAAATTATTGAATTCAAAGAATCTAAAGATGATTTATATACAATTTTAATTGTTAACCCAGATACTCCAGATGTTCAAAACAATACATTTTCAACTACTCTTCATTGGGCATTAAAAGATATTAAACTTTCAAATAATGATTCTATGGTAGATATAAAGAAATTAGATGAAAATAAAGATTCAATTTTAATCGATTATTTACCACCTGTTCCAGAAAAAAATTTAGGAAATCAAAGATTTGCTGTCTGGGTTTTTAGACAAGATGGAAAATTAAATGATTCAATTACTAAAGATTCAATTAAAAGAACAAAGTTTAATATTAGAGAATTCGTTGCTGCTAATAAATTAGCACCTATTGGCGCTCATGTTTGGAGAAGTGTTTATGATCTTAACACTGATAACGTTAGAAAGCTATACGGTCTTCCAGCTGGTAGAATATTTTCTAGAGGTAAATTATAAGAAATATTATCAACATTTTATCAGTAGATTATATAGCGCAGGCTTCTGTAATTTTTGTATATAGTAAAATAACAAAAGAAAATAGTAAATCATTGAAATCTAATCTTTGGCCTACTCTGCATTTTATATATACATGTGGTTTATCCAAAATATATGTTAAGTTTAAATTGAAACTCAATAATTTAACTTAATTATGGTTTTGTTTTACAATGGTTTATTCTCCTTGGCAAGTAAACCCAATTATGGTTTTCCCGCATGTTAAAAGTTTACTCCTCTTTTTGAATCATTTTGTAACCAGCCATTTTCTCCTATTAATAGATATTATTATTATTATTATAATTACTCAAAGAACCTCGTAAACATTTAAGACGTCAGTCTACTTGATAAAAACATAATAATGTTATACTGGAGTATCCATTGGAAACAAAAATATATTCTACCACTTTATAAATCGCAGAGATATGTTCTATATAAGCTAAAATATATACACTCACAATTTTTTAGCATAAAAAGAAAGTTATTGTTGATTCCTTAAGGATGTTCTGGTTAGTTTTAACACAACAATTTAAATTAGTATCCTTGAATTCATTGAGGTTTGAATTATCTCATTTCAAGCTCAGCTAGATTTTAATTTTCTGAATTCAATTTCATTTCTATTTTGATACTTGTTATTTTGAATGACTTTTCATGTTTTTATTGGATGATATATAGAATAAGAAGCTCTTGAACGGCTAGCGATTTTTTCAATTAGTGTTACAAAAATGATGTAGGATACGGATACGAAGTGACTAATACGATAGTCTTCAAAATTTAAAAATTCAACGATTTTAACTGATAACAAATATCGTAAGCATTAAATTTCTTTAGAAAGAGTATAATTAATTTATTCCTGTCTTGAAAAGTTTTATTGGATCAATGGGGATGACTCATTTATAAACTGTTTGTAGCTAATAGTTAACCGTTAAGAGTTAAGGTATAGGATTGTGGCCCGCTGCCCGCTGCTACCCTCCACCCTTCACCCTTCACCCTTCACAGCTTTCTCGGCCAGCGGCTGGCGGTTGGCGGAGCTTCCCATTGCAGATCCATTCCGGATACAGTTGACAATTTGACGGGCCTATTGTTTTAGGTTTTAGTCGATAAATTTACAGATCTCCCATTACACATGACACATGACTGATTATTGATTAGCTACATCTATATATACATTGTGTTAATTAATTTATTTGTCACAGTAAGCAAAAAGCAAAACATAAAATAAAACTATTTCGATATCTTTCCTTAATTTGATAAGTACTTGTCCATTTCCCAAGTAAAATTATAAATCCCTTTGCTTACAAATTACTTCTTTTTAATTTTTAAAAAGCAAACAAACGCGTTGTATATATATAATATATGAAAGAAAACAAAATGAAAACTACTCCAGAACCAACTTTACCTCCTTATACTGAATATAATGTTGATTCAACTTCTTCAAATGAAGACAAAGATGATAACGATTTGTTGCCCTCTTTTGAGCTTCATAATTCCATTTTTAACCGTAATTTGATTGACGAAATAACTCCTGACTATCAAGAAATTGTTCCAACTGCAACGACATCCTCAATTCATCAATATGATTCTGTTTCATCAACTGATAGAACTCTAAGTAATGATAATGTGCTAGATAATCTCCATAAACTTCAAAAAATAAATGTTCCCTTCGATGTAAATGTCAAATTTACTAAAAAGTTTCCAGAACCATTTGAAAATTATGAATTTGAAAGTCCACTCAGACAATACTATCCTGGTGATACAGTCTTCGGAATTGTTACATTTGAAAACAAAGGATCTTTCGGTATTCCATTTGAAATGTGCTTGGTTTCTCTAGAATGTGAATTGGGAATCATAAGTTCAAAAAATAATAAACAAGTGAGAAAAAAAATTATTAAAATGTATGATTTGGAAGCTTCATATAACTTCTTAGATGTTGAAAAAAAATGTTTTACTTGCCACCAAATAGATCCCATTGATAATTATCATTTAGGTTTCAAATCAAGAATACTTGAACCAAATTGTGTTGTCAAAAAACTGTTCAAGTTTAAATTGCCAATGTTTATTTTGGATGATAATTGCTGTGCCCAATTTAGTGAACATTTAAAAGTTCCACCTTCTTTTGGATTTGATTCAGTTAAGTATCCAAATACTATTATTGATTCATCAAAAGGATATAGTATATCTGGTGGCTCGGGTGAACTTATAAAAGTTCAGGACTACGCTTTGTATGGTGAGTTTTCTCGGTATTACATTAACGTACAAATGATTGGTAAAAACCTTGATATATATAAAACATTTTTCAATCCAAGTACTACCCATCTATATGATTACATCTTTCTTAAAAGTGTAGAACAATCATTTCGAGTTGGAAAATTATATGATTCATCGGATGGTATAACCGTTGGAATATCAACTAAGTCGCAACTACAATTAATTCAAAAAATGGCAAAAGAAACGATGGAAGTTTTAGCAGAACGTGAAATGTTGATAAAAGTTGGAGTTTGTGATATGAAAGATCAAGATGAAATCATATTCAGTACCTCTGGTAAATTAAAATCACCAAGTGAATTTTTGACCTGTGATAGTGGCTTATTAAATAAAGTTCCTCTTGACAAATCTTTTAAACGTACAATAAAATATATACTAAAAAGAGAATTATTTTCAAAACTTAATGGTGAACTAACTGTTACAACTAAACATGAAGGTAAATGTTTAATTGAAAGCTTTTTACCCAAATTATTAGAAACTAAAACTAACAGTATATATGTTGATCGGGCATTTCGAACCTCAACTACACCAATTGTTTCTTTTGATTTGGAGTATGAATCATATGAAAATTCTGGAAAGCTACCAACCAGTTTATATATTGAGCCATTTATGTGGGCTATTGATATTGAATCTGAACATGGTATTCCATTTACCATTGATGAAGAATTTATAGTACAAGATCAAAATACAGCCAAAAAAATGATCAAGGATTATAACCTTTACCATTCTAAGATCAGGCAAATAATGAAAGATACAGGATCGGGAATTCCTAGAATAACAAGAGATGCATTGAATGGTATGGCTCATTTAAGATACCAACAAATTTTGATTCCTCGTTTATTTAAAGCTCAAAATATACAATTAAATGCCGATAAATGGAGTTTTAATGAAGCTACTAATAAGTATAGCATGTCAGTTAAATTTCCGTTAGAATTTGATACTGCTAAAATTATTTCTAATCCTAAGGCTTTAATTCCAACATTTCAAACATGCATTTTTGCAAGACAGTATAAAGTACAACTTAATATTTCACCAAAAAATAATAAAATAAAAACTGTCACTCTTCCATTAACTGTTATTTAAAGTTAACTTTGTAGTATTTTATTTTGTCATTTTTTATATTTTAGATTTTAAATAAATAATACAATTTAAAATTAATCACACAATTTGAAATTTGTTACAGAGCATGTCAACAAAACCCGTTCGAATTTTATCATGTTTTTTTTCTTTTTTTACGCATTGTGCGAATTACTAATAAAGGAAATTTTCTGAATGCCGAGAAAATGAAAATTTTGTGTCAAATGTTAAACGTCAAATGCTAAAAAAATTTGTTATATCAATCACGGCTGGAGAACAGATATATTCTCTTCACACATAAAAGTATATATATATATATTACTTTGAGCAACCATAGTATACACTTCACTTTGCTATAGCTATCAGAATACATTGAATTCTCCTTTGAAAAAATCAATTTTGTGTGTGAATGAATCCAGAGAGAAGTAATGCAGATACCACTCAAAATGGTGAAAATAAAAATATAACACTAACTTCGATTAATTCTAACTCAGGAAAAGATCCTGTTACAGGTAGATTTAATCCAAAAAATTTTAACAAGGAATGTGATGATTTCTTGCCATCTTTTGAAATGCATAGTTTTATGTTCAATCGTTCTTTGAATGAAAATAATTTACCAGATTATCAAGATATTGAACCAGTTGCTTCAAATGATCAAATAAATTCAATGATTTCGAATGATGCAGAACTAAATTCTGGAGAATTTGTCCTTAACAATTTAAACAAACTTCAAAAAATAAACTTACCAATAGAAGTGAATGTTACTTTTACAAAAGATATTTTGAAAATGGATGAACCATATGAAAAAGAAAATCCTTTAAGAACATACCAACCAGGTGAAATTGTGTGTGGTTTTATGACATTTGAAAATAAAGGAACCATGAATATTCCATTTGAAATGCTTTTAGTATCGATGGAATGTAAATTGGGTGTTATTAATCCAAAAAATGGTAATTGTCATAAAAAAACTCTTGTCACTATGAATGATTTAGAGGCTTCTTTCACGTTTTTACCAGATGCATTTTATACAGTGCCAGAAGAATATGATCCAAATGATAATGTTATTCTTGGATTTAAATATCGAATTTTTGAGCCTGGAGTTGTTGTTAAGAAGATTTTTAAATTTCGGATACCAAATCAACTTCTCGATACGACATGCAACGAACAATTTCCTGAACATTTGCAACTACCACCATCTTTTGGCTATTATAAAAATAATATTAGATCACCAGTTCCAAAAATAGATACTCATTTAGGATATGGAAGATCTGATGTTTTAGGATCACCAATTAATGTTAATGATTATACACCAGCTGGGGTATTTTGCTCTTATTTTATTGATGTTCAAATTATTGGTAAAAGATTAGATATTTATAAGCAATTTTACACACCGGCAACTAAACATAATTACGAATTTATTTTTCTTAAAAAAGTAGAACATCATTTTAGAGTAGGTAAATCAAATGAAGATGACGTGCTTCCATTAAATTATGGATCTACAAAAGATCAACTTGATTCAATTGAAAAAACTGCTATTGAAGCTATTGAAGTTCTTACAGAGAGGCAAATGTTAAATCAAGTTAATATTACTGATAGAAGACAGCAAGATGAAATTATATTCAGTAGTAATGGTAAAATGAAAATCACAGAGATTACAACTCAAGAAAGAGATATTGAAAAAAGTGTATTAAATGGCGTTCGTCATTGTAATATGTATTTCAAATTTAAAAAGGATTTGTTTTCTAAACTGGGAGGTGAATTAAATATTCTTGCAGAAATGGATAAGAACGCTTCTGTTAAAAGTTTTTTACCAAAATTAATGGAAGATAAAACTACTAGTATTCTTTTCAGTGAAAAACTTATGAAATTATCCTCTCCCACTGTGACTTTAGAATTAGAATATAAACCATCGGGGAATTCTAAGTCATTTCCTACAACTCTGGCAATTAATCCGACTATAATTGCAATTGATATTGAATCTGTTTACGGTATTCCATTTATTGTTGATAATAATTATATTCTTCAAGATATTAACAACATTAAGAAAAATTTCCATAAATTCATTTTATATTATGAAAAACTCAATGATTTAGAAAAAAAAATCAATTGTGAAATTCCTCATTCTACTAAGAATTTGCTTCAAGGAATGTCAAGTTTAAAATATACAGAAATTCCAATATCTAGTATTTTTAAAGGATGCACTATAGATATTCCAAAAGGTGAATGGAAATATGATGTGAAAAGTCAAATTTACAGAACAACCACGAAGTTTCAATTAGAATTTAATACCGATGTCATCTTAGCATGTCCAAAAGCATTACTTCCATCGTTTCAAACATGTCGGTGTAGTCGACTTTACAAACTTGAGCTTACCATATCACCAAGGAAGGGATACGTTCAAAAAACTTGCTTCCCTATCAATGTTATATAAGCCTATATAGATTTTAGAAAATGGAACCCTCATTTATATACAAGTTATAAATAAATACCCTTAATATTCATAGATGGAAGATGAAAAACAGGTGAAGTTGAAAAATTATTAAAAATAAATTGATAAAGCCACACTGTAGATCAAATGTGACAAATTAAAAATTGCAAATGAGCGGTACATTTTATCTAGAATATTCTCTTGGTTAAAAATTAGTAATTGGTTAATTGAAACTTGTCTGTATATATTTTACCCACAAATGTAGACATATATATATATGTCAACATGGGTTTGAAACATGTATATCAATTTCCATTCTAAAAATAACAGTCTAAAAATTAAACAGCACCAAATGGCATAAAACCTAACTCCGAAATTTCATTGCTTGTTTCTCACTTGGAGGACTAATCTCCCAACGATGAGTCATTCAAAAATAAACTTGCTTTGCAAAGCTCTAGATTAATTTTACATTTTACACAAAATTTGGGAGCTTTGAGCTTGGATGAAAAACCAGATTACATTGAGAAGGCTGTGGGATCAACATTATTCAGAAATGTAAATTAATTGATATATATATATATAGCAGTACACATAACATGTGTTTACACTCTCAGTCTACTTCGAAGCTTCCAGACTCCAAAGAACCTATCTAGTCCCTTATCACAAACAAAAGGCCCGTCGGAAAAAGGAAAAAGAGAAGCGAGAAACCTAATAAATCAACAATTAACGTGAATCGAATCTCAAGTCTCAATTAAACGATAAGTTCGTTGATCCCTTTCTGGTAATTCGCCTTTATCTCGCTTTTCTACCTCTTTTAGACTTTTTTCAATAGAGAATTACTCATTACTAATTATTACTTTGCCCTCTAGATTATAAATTTCAGTTTACTATTATTTTAGCTTTTACTTCTACCTTTTGAAAATTATAAAATAAAGTATTTCAGCCATTATCCGGTTGATTTAAATTTTAGATATTAGATACACCTTTTTTTTATTTTACTTTTTTATTTTACTTCTCTATTTTTATTTTATTTTTTTCCAGATACAACAAATAATCCACATATAACAAATAGTTATAGATTCACTTAAATATGTCTTCTAATAATACTTACAATCTTCCTAGTTATACTGAAACAGTTGATGTTGAACTTTCTGCACTAGATGGAAATTATTCAGATCATACTAAAAGCACAACTATACCCAATGTTACAATTGAAGGTGTAAGTCCCGAAGAATTTAGTAAAGACTATAGTGACCTTTTACCTTCTTTTGAAATGCATAATTTTATGTTCAACCGTACGTTAAATGAAGATATTACTCCGGACTATCAAGAAAGCGTGACGGATACGGTAATTTCTTCGAGCCATCAAATAGATGCAATTAGTACTACTGACCCTGATCTGATTCATTCAGGAGAATTTGTTCTTAACAATCTGCATAAACTTCAAAAGATCAATTTACCTATTGAGGTAAATATAACGCTCACAAAAGATGTCCCACAAGTTGGTATTCCTTTTGAAAGGGAAAACCCTCTTAAACAATATTATCCTGGTGATATGGTATATGGTTTTGCCACTTTTAAAAATAAAAGCAAAGTAAATTTGCCGTTTGAAATGTTATTAGTATCATTAGAATGTGAAATTGGAGTAATTAATCCCAAAACAAGAAACCAATGCATCAAAAAATTAATTGCAATGTATGATCTTGAAGCTTCATACAATCATCTTCCTGTTGATACTTATTGTAACACGCGTGGTCGTTATGATCCAATTGACAATACTCATGTTGGATTTAAATCAAGGGTTTTAGAACCTGAAAACGTTGTAAAAAAGTTTTTCAAATTTAGGATACCTACTTTTCTCTTAGATGATAATTGTGATGAACAATTCCCTGAACATTTAAAAATCCCTCCTTCATTTGGTTTAAATCCTACTAGTATGAAATATGCCGCTTCTACCATACATATTGACCCTCATATGGGTTATGGAAGATTACAAACTATAGGCTCTCCAATTCAAGTCAATGATTATGCTTTACCGGGTGAGTTTTGCTCTTACTTTATCAATGTTCAAATGATTGGAAAAAGGCTGGATGCTTATAAACAATTTTATACAGCAAATACGACTCATTTATATGACTTCATTTTTCTTAAAAATGTCGAACATCATTTTAGAGTTGGTAAATCTCCGGATTCTAATGATTATCGTTTAGATTATAGTTCAACCAAAAATCAATTAGAATTAATGGAAAAAACTGCTATTGAAACAATTGAAGTGCTTACAGAAAGAGAAATGCTAAATAAAATTGATGTCACCGATATAACACAACAAGATGAAATTATTTTTAGTAGTAGTGGAAAATCAAAAGTAGCAACAATACCACCAGCTGATAGGTTTTGGGAAAAGCGACCTCTGACTAAATCCTACCAAACTTCAACTATTATGAATTTTAAAAAGGATTTTTTTTCGAAATCTAGTGGTGAACTTACTATATCTGCCAATATGGAAGCTGCAGCTACTATTAAAAGTTTCTTACCAAAATTAATGGAAAATAAGGCCACTAGTATTTTTTTCAATGAAGAATTTATGATGTCATCAACACCTGTTAAATTAGAATTAACATATAAACCATTTGATAATTCTAGTAAATTTCCAACAAATTTCTCCTTTACTCCCTCAATGATTTCAATAGGTGTTCAATCTGTTCACAATATTCCATTCATTATTGATAATGATTATTTGCTTGAAGACTCAGACCAAATCAAACTTAAATTTCAAAAATTTTCATTATACTCTCAAAAAATTAGTGACATGATGAAAGCCAATAATGCAGGTATCCTTAAAACCACTAGTGACATGTTGAAAAGTATGGCTTATTTGAGATACAAAGAAATTCATATTCCTCAAATTTTTAAGTCATATTCTATTGAAATTGAAAAAAGTAAATGGATTTTTGATAAAAATTCAAAAACATACAAAACGAGTGTTACTATTCCACTTGAATTGGATATAAAAAATATTTTAGCAAATCCAAAAGCATTGCTACCATCATTTCAAACCTGCAAACTTGCACGGTTATATAAAATCCAATTGAATATTTCTCCAAAAAGAGGTAAAACATTCAAATCATATTTTCCAGTTACAGTCGTTTAGTTAATTCCAAATACCACACTTATTTTAGAAGCTAATATATACTATTCTTTCTTATTTCAGCGTTTTTTTTTTCCATTATTCTTAATTTATAATATTCCTAACTTATAATGTAGGCAATATATAATACCTTTATGGATTTATAACAAACTACATGAAATTCAAAATTTAAGATTTGAGTTTTAGTTTTATCTATTTTTACGCTTAATTGATGTCTTAAAATGTTGAAATAATAAACTACTAAAAGTGTTTGAAGCATAACAATCGTAAAGCGTCGAGAAATATTATAAATTGTAAATCGTATTCTGCCACTGCGCGGTTGTAAAAGATGCCTTCTCAGTTAACAGTGAACAACACTTTTTCAATGAAGAAAACTTAAATTGATAGATAATTACAAAAGTATGTAAAGAAACAGAGAGAAAGTTGAAGAAAAAAATATTCTAGCGTTAAAACCAAGAAATCAGACTTTATTTATGCATCTATGTCGATAGTTGATGATTATGAACGTCGAAGAAATGATCTCCATGAATTAAACACAAAGGCATGGAGTGGGATTGAAGATGTATTTAAAACAAAAGGTAAACTTGATACCAGTTTGAAAAAAAATACAGCTTTTATCAAGAAAATTAGGCTAGGTTTAACAAAAGAAAATGAAAAACAGTTAATTGAAGGTATTCAAACTATTGCATTAGAAAAATATTTGAATGAAATTTCATCTGCATTATGTGAATCAATGTGTAAAGTATCTAAATCAGCAGATATTCAATGTACAATAGAAATAGTTTCTGCATTACATCAACGTTTCAGCACAAAATTCACTCCATTTATTGAGTTATTTTTTGTACATAGTATGATTCAACCTTCTGAAAAACTAGCTAATAAAGATGAAAAAGAAAGACAAATAAAAAATAGAAATTTATTAAGATTAACAATGGAATTCTATTTGTGTGGAATATTTAAGACATTAAATGAAATGCCAGTATCAGAATTACCGCCTTATTTAGTTAGATTAAAATCTGCAAATAAAGATGATATTCCTATTGTTATTCCCATGTTAAAGGAAGTTATGAGTTATGATTTTGTATCAGGTATGGCATTACCAGTAGTTCAAGCATTTTTAAAAAGATTTGGTAATATGATATTTGACGATAAAAATCCACGTTATGAAGAATCCTGTTTTGTCTTTTTAAGAAAATTGATGAAATCATATATCAAGAATGCTGTATCAACAGCAGAAACATATTACAAAAGTCTTTCTAAAAAGAAAGTAAAATCACAAGTTGTTTCAATGAAAACAGGTAAGATGATGACTGATATAGAAGAAGAAGTTTCAGAATTAGAGAGTGTTTTAAGTGAATTTAAAACTTTCTGTGAATATGCTTGTTCAATATCAGAAATACCAGAACCTGTACTTGCTAGTGAAATTGAGAAAGAAGAAGTTTTAACTGTGACTGTTCAACAGGCAATACCCAATCAAAATTTAATATGGGAAAATGATGATGTGAAAAAATTTTATGAAGATTTACCAAATCTTGATTCTTTAGTATCAAAAGAAGTCATTGAATTAATGAATGCTAAGATTTTACCTCATGAATTAAAAGGTTCTAAATTTACAGATATTATTTTGAGATTAGATAATGCAGAAACTGGAGAAGATGTTGATAACATTGTTAAAGACTTTTGGGAATCAGGACTAAGTAATAAAGCTTCCAGGAGTAGATTAAGTAAGCATATTGTTGAAATTAAAGATGTTTCAAAATTCAGAAATATTTCAAGATTTTTAAAAATAAATGAAGCATATTTTGAAAAATGTATTGAAGATTTGATTACTAGATTGGATAAAAGTTTTAGATTTCAAATGCATCATGATTCCATTGCGGAGAAAGATATTCTATTATTTGCAGAATTAGTGAAATTTAAATTAATTCCGATTCATGTTATATTTCACAAAGTTCGTACATTAATTTTGAATATTGAAGTTAATAGCAATATTGATTTATTATCATTATTATTCGATGCATGTGGTAAAATGTTATTATATGATGATGAATATAAAGATCATACTAAGGGGTTAATTCTATTGTTAATTCAAATTTATAAGACTAAAAAGTTTTCACATACCGATAAATATGCTGTTAAAATATTTTTATTATCGCTCAATCCACCCAAATTGAAATCTCAAAATACTGTTGAATTACCTAAAGAAGAAAAATTTTTATTATATCTCATAAAATCTCAACTTTGTGAAAAGACTGTTCAATTAGTAGCTAATACAATAAAACATGCAGATTGGGAAAAACCAAATATATATAAAAGAATAGTCAGTATATTCTCTAGGCCACAAGATATAAGTTTTGTTAACATTCCATATTTAGGAGCTGTTTTAAAAATGTTATGTGCTTCAGATATACCAACTTTACAAACAGTTGTTATTGATCAACTTGTTGAAGATATTACAGTTGGATTAGAGCAAAATGATTATCAACAAAATCGTGTTAGATTATCTCAAGTAACATATTTTACTCATTTATTTTCACTTGATTTGATTAATCAAAAATATTTTGTCCCTATGTTATATAAAATAACATGTTTTGGTCATAGCAATGGTAATCCTACTAGAGAAGAAGAATGCGAACTTGATCCATTTGATGATCATTTTCGAATCAGGATGATTGTTTCGATTTTAAATGAGTTTCATCTCTCTAAACTAAAAGTAGAGACTGTAAATGGATTGTTAATTTATATTAAATTTTTCAATTATTATGTTTTCACTAAAACGGAAAGTTTACCTACAGATTTAAACTACAATTTCAACCAAGCTATCGTAAACTTGAATCATTTAGTCAAAACAGAAAACTTCCATAGAGCAAAAAGCTATGATGAAGCATTATCTTGTTTGCAAGAAGAATTTTCCAAGGGTGGAGTGGAAGTTAAAAAAGATGCAGAAAGTGATAAGGTTGATAATGATGCATATAATGAAAAATCAAGTGATGTTGATTCTGATAACGGTGATTCTAATTCAGAAGATGAGTCAGAAGATGATTCAGAAGGTGATTTTGATGATGATTCAGAAGATGAGTCTGGGGATGATTCTGATGATGACTCTGATGATGATTCTGACGATGAATCTGATGTATCTGATAGCCAAGATGAAGAAATTGAAGAAGGGCATCTTCAAGTTGTATCTGATTCTGGTGACGAAGATGAAGAAAATGATGACGATGAAGAAGATAATGATGATAATGATGATAATGATGATAATGATGATAATGATGATAATGAAGAGGATGAAGATGATGATGATATGGAAAGCAGGTCTAGAGCATTTTATGATGCAGAACTTGAACTTGAATTTGAAAAGATTATGGCCGAAAGTTTAAATAATAGCGGATCCATTAAATCTACAAAGGGATTTTTAAGTGATACTATTGGTACTCCAGCGGCTATTGTAAATAAATTAAAGAATGAAGAAGATTCGGAGACAGGTAGTGATGTAAAGATAAACAGCAATGGTGTCAAATTCACCTTTTTAAGTAGGTCAGGTAAGAAGCTTCAACAAAAAAGTATTTCTGTTCCAAAAACGACTAATCTTGCAATTAATGTCAACCGTGAACAAGAAAGAATACGTTATGAGAAGGCAAAGATTAAAAATATCGTCATGAAGAGTGTGCATCAAGATTGATGAGTATGTTATATCATATATCCATGTATAGTGTATTATATGAGCCCATTTTATAGAGAATAAAACACATAACGTAAAACGTAACTTAAAACTTAGAGCTTCTAATGATCAACAATAATAGTAGTGAGCTATCGGCAATACACTAATTTCTGAAAATTTCAAATTTCATGACAGAGGCACAGCAAATTCTGTGTCGTGAAAAAAGGTTACGCAGCCCCGGTAGTCGAATGAGGTCGTTGATTCGCCAGAAGAACAGGCTGTAGAGTAGTGCAGAAGGGGTATGTTATACGCAGCTATAACATATAAGGAAATTAGAAATCTACAAAAGAATAATAAACATATTTACTGTGACATGATGATTAATACCTGGTGAACGGATAAAGATGTTTCAAGCACGGGGCGTAAAAGTAAGCCAGTAGTTCAAAGTAGAGAACAGTAGAGAACAGTAAACAGTAAAACAGTGCAGCGTCTGTTAGTGTGTGAAGTGTGAACTTCCATAGTGGAAAGAGCGAGCGGTTCGTTATTGAAGAACACTGTAAGTGTAGTTTACAAACAGAAAAAACTATCACTAGTGAAGTTTAGGTGTATCTCCCTCTTCACTTCTGTTCCTTAAACAAGCAAAACAAATATAGGAATTTAACAATGTCTACTTTAAACGTATGTTGGAATCTATAAGAAAAAGATTTATTTTCATCTTTGCATGAGGTATATTATTACATATATATATGAAAGTAAAAACTCAATCAAAGTTAAAAATTACATTCATTCAAGCTAATTATCTCAATTATTTTGACATAATACAGCATTTTTTTAACTGGAATTGATATATTCATTATATTTAAAGAGGTGAAGTTTAAACTGATAAAATGATCATAATACTCGAAATCAAATCATGATGACATTAAATATTGAATCAAAATACTAACATATTTTACATTTTACCTCATCTACTCTTTATAAATTAAATATAGGTTTTCAGATACGGTGCATTAGTTGCTGGTGTTTTCTACGGTTTCACCCACGATATCACTTTAAAGTGTGAACATGAAAAGAAGAAGGAAGAAGCTGAATACCAAAAGAAGGTTAAATTAATTGCAGAAGCTAAGGAAGAATGGAAGAAACTAAACCCACCAAAGGCTTCTAGTGGTTTCAACTTAGAAGACCCTAACTTAGATTTTGGTAAAGCAATTGAAGATGCTGTTGAACATTTATAAACAAATCAATAATGATAAATAAAAAATTGAATGCTTGACAAATCTTTGTTTTCAGATAAAACTATTTAATTCAAATTATTTGTGATTGCAATATTTTAATTTATTATTGAACTCCATGATATTCAGCATTTATGTATATATTGTCTTTCAGCATTGATATTCTCCATTCACTTTTAACCTAGATTATTCTTTTGTACTTATTTTTTTAACAGTTTATAATTCATACATAGACTACACACTATTTATAAAACCTTTATTCACATCTTACCATATATATTTATTAAATTTTTATTTACTCAATGATTCATTCTGGTCTAATATGCATATATATATAAGCCAGAGGATAGTCCCCGGGTAGAATTGGCAACTGCGGAGACTTTATGTATCAAAATTGCTGTATGAGGACAGGAGCACATCATCCGGAAGAGAGAGGGTCTCTCCTTGCCATCATGTGCCATCCAATTTGCAACCATAAAATATAGATATAGGCGACTCCGTTCTGTTCTGCCACCACTTATCACTTCCAACATAACCCCCTTCTTTGATTGCACAACTCCTGACTAAGGTATAGTTCATTTGTGATTAATTGACCAGATACTTGGATCCGTTTATACTTTTTAATTTAATTGATAACCTTAAATCCAAAAACTCATAGTGGCATATAATTACAATAGTTATAATAATAATAATATTAATAAAATTAATTGAACAAATCGAATATGTACTCACAAACATCTAGAAGGTTAATAACAATTACATCAAAACTTCTTGATAGAAATGTCTTAAGGGCAACTAATGGATTAAAGGTGAAATATTCCCCTATTCAAAGTGGTCAAAAAGCTTCATTTCATTCAACCAGACAAAAACACAGAGCTAAAAATGGTAATAATGGAAATAATGCAAACAATAATAACAATAATAATAATAACAATAATAGTATAAATGTTTACAATAACATGAATCAAAAGAAAAGTTGCTTTGCAACTTTTGGATCATTTAGAAAATTTAGTTCATCAACAGAAGAAGCATTTAGAAGATTTCGCAGTTTTAATAATGGTGAACAATTTACTAAAAGATTTGCAGATTCTTCATTGCATTATACTGTTTCAGTTGCCTTTTCACCAAAAGATAGATTAAAAAATAATATGTCTGATGATGATGGTGCTTATGATGATGGTGAATTTGTTCAAAACTTTAAATCTTTAAATGCTAAAAATGTATATGAATCTCCAACTGGTGAAGATAATTATATTTTAGCATATACAGAAATTGGTATAGTAGTTGGTGTATTGGATGGTGTTGGAGGATGGAGTGAACAAGGTTTTGATTCTAGTGCAATCAGTAGAGAATTAGCTAATAAAATAACACAAATTTATCTTGATAATCCTGAACTATCACCTATAGATATTTTAAATAAAGCTTTTAAAAATGTTAAAGATGAAGGTAAAGTAAAAGTTGGATCAACGACTATTTGTTTTGGTATTATTGATGGTAAAACTGGTAAGTTATCTGCATTAAATTTAGGTGACTCATGGTTTGGAGTTTTCCGTAAAAGTGAAGATTCTAGATATAAATGTATCAAACAATCAAGTGAACAAGTTTATTATTTCAATGCACCGTATCAACTTTCAATTATTCCAAAAGATTTTTTAGAAGCTGCTGAAAAGAAAGGTTCTAAATATTTAATGAATGAACCTTCAGAATCTGATAATTATGCATTTGATTTGAAGACTGATGATATAATTATTTTTACTACAGATGGTATGGTTGATAATGTTTTTCCAGATGATATTGAACTTTATTTAAATGATAATACTGCAGAAGGTGTAAATTTATCAGAAAGTTTAGGTTCTTTAAACAAAATATTAGTTCAACAAACTAATATTTTAAGTTTAAATAGCAAATTTAAGAGTGCATTCTCTCAAAAATTGACTACTCTTACCGGTCAAGATTATATTGGAGGGAAACCAGATGATATTACATCAGTTATGGTTTATGTTAAATAATTTTTTTTATAAAAAATAAATGAAGTGAACTTTTTTGGATTTTTTTTTTTTTTGAATTTATGATTATAGTATAAAGTTGATAGTATTTAAGTAACAATTATCTAGAAAATTATAAAAGGTCAATTTGGAAACATCCAAGTGGTGAAATCATTTTCATTTGGTATATACATTTCTCAGGTTCTGTAACTAAAGTAATTTCATTCGTTAATCCACAAACAAGATCAATTGTTGCTTCTCTAATTGGTCCATTCCAACATCTAGCACCTCTCTTAAAATTGAATTTATAATTGTGAGATTCTTCTGAATAAACAAGTTCTTCAAATATACCAATTTTAGTACCATGATTATCACTATTAATTTGTTCCAAAACAGAAGTTGGGCAAAGTCTATAAATATAATTACCAATTTTGCTATCAATACAATCAGTCATTGATCTTAATATATCATCAGGACCATAATTTTTATTTAATTCAGTTTCTGATTTTCTTAATTCAGATTCATAGTGTTCTAAGCGAGATTTTAAGATATTTATCTTTTCTTCAGTATTATAAGAAGATAGATCAGGATTTGGTTCCTCTTTAATAGCTTCTAAAGGAATTTTATGAGATTCAACACCTAAGAATGATTTAAGTGATTGTTTAATACCAATTGATAAAGCGTTTATTAATTCAGATATAAATGAATTTGAATTCTCATTATTATTCTTTGAATTTATATCTAAAGTAGTATTT
This sequence comes from Pichia californica, assembly GCA_030574395.1. Taxonomy (NCBI): domain Eukaryota; kingdom Fungi; phylum Ascomycota; class Pichiomycetes; order Pichiales; family Pichiaceae; genus Pichia; species Pichia californica. The sequence continues at coordinate 80,841 of JAJMEW010000199.1, forward strand.
TCAACTTTTATTGAACTCAAATTCACTATTTCAGTTTTAACTTTATCTATATCAGTTTTTGTTGATTCTAAAACTGATTTGAAAGAATTTATTAAAGATGAAATTTGAACTCTTTGGGATTCATTTGATTCATCTGTTTCATCGATTGAAGCTGCAAAATTAAGATAATCTTGAGCTGCTTGTTTGACAGCTGGATCATTAAAATTGTGATTATATTCGTTAGTCATAATTTTAAGTATATTTTCTAAAAGTTCTAATTTTGAAATGTAAGTTTCTAATTTGTTAAATGAATTCAATAAATTTTCACTTAATAATGATAAATCAGATTCTATAATATTAAAATTTTCAACAATCTTTTCTTGGGTTGGATCTAATTTTTCTAATTCTTCTTCTAATTTTATTATTTCTTCCCTAGTTATATTTATTTGTTCTTTATATTGAATAATTAATTGTTCAATATCTAATCTTTTAGATTTTGAATCTTCAATCATTTTGGTCTTTATTAATAAACCATCTTGAATTAATTTATTATGATTACTTATAAATAAATCATTTTCTTTTTTTAATTGATCACATCTATTTTCACAAATACCAGGAGCTTCGTCAGAACCATCACAACACACGTCATAATCACATATACCATCATCAACTTTAAATGAAGGAATATAATGAGGCTTAAAACCATTGTTTTCACAATAAAATTTAGAATTCATACATGCAGATGTACCTGGTTCATCAGAACCATCCAGACAATCACAATAGTTATCATTAATTTTACTGAATGGAATAATTATTGATGGATCTGATAAACAATGCCAGTTTCCATTTATATCCGGTTGATAATTATTAATGTTTTCAGGAGATACTCCACGAATTGAATGCGAATAACATAGTTTTAAAATGAAGACTATGGAAAATACTGATAATTTTAGCATAATGAAAAAACTTTTTCTTGGAGTATAGGATATATTTATTTTTGTGTATAGAAAAGGAAAGAAAAAGGTATAAAATTTAAAATGTTTATAATGGTATTTCGGAAATCAACACATTTCAATAATTTCACCTTACGTATCTTACACCGCCACAAGCCCAAGTCGATCGTCTTGGGCAATATCACGTGATTAAAAGCTGAGTGTGATCATGTTGCAATAATCCTGTGGCGCATTGCCGTTTCACTTTCTTACCCAATGCCCAATGCCCAGGGCCCAGCAAAATAAAAAATAAAAAATAAAACCGTTTATCGTCAGCAGTCGGCAGTCGGCGGCAAATTTATTTACAAATTGGAGCAAATGAATTGAAATTTGAAATTTGTAGACGGCCGCCGATCCACCCTGCTCCGCTCACCGTTAGCCGGCAACCGCCAACCGGTAACTGACGTTCCGCCCTTCCCTTCAATTGTCCAATTTCCAGTTTATACACAATAAACGGCTCGATTTGCTCTGAACTCTAAACTCGATAATTATAATACCAAACGCCCCCTTAATTCTTAATTACAAATTAATTTCAATTTTTCATGTTTGATTGAGCCACTGCTGAATTCTCGTTTGCCGATTTGAAATTAATTTAGAAATTAGAAATTAAAAATCTAAAGACTGCCCGGAAATATATAACTAATGAATGGCAACTTTAATGGCAAATTTGAAAATTTATTAATAAATCAATTGTCCGGTTTTAAGTTTTACAAATTTTTTAACTTGAATTATTGCAAATTCGGTAGTTGATTAGATCCAATATTATTTTTAAAAAAGAATGCACATAATAAAATAATTTGTTGCCAAACGCAAAGCATTAGCGAAGCATGATACATGTTTGGTTATATATAGCTAGTTGTATGGTGGGCTATCTAATTATAAGCTACTTACCTGTGTATAAAACATAATTTATATACTAATGTTAAAGGGATCAAAATATTAGGTAATATTGCCTAAATACGAAGAATACAGAGTTATTTAAATTTTTAAGAAGACAGCGCCAGCTACAACATGTAATAATTAAATATATATTTCATGGTTGTGTACAATAATTAAAAATTCTAAATTAATTTCGGTGCTGTTAATTTTCTACTATATATATATATATTATTGCAGCCAATTGTAATTTACAGCAACACAATTAATGATCTATTAAATAAAAAATTCAAAAATGTAATAATCTTAATAATTTTGCTACCAATTCTTCAACATTGTATAGTAAGTCTTTAAATCATAAGTTAAAAGAGTAAATTTGAGTAGCAATTCTGAAAAGAAAATTAAATAAGTTGTCTATTATATTGATTAGTAAAAAGCATTGATTAAAATAAATAAAATTATAAAAATTAATTAAGTAGCCAAGTTAAAATTGAATTAAAACTTAAAAGTAAATATTAAAAATTGAAATATACAAAACCTAAATTGTAAATAAGAAAGCATGATAAATTAAAAAAAGGTAAAAACAAATTTGAATTTAAAAAAAGTAAACTTAAACCTTACTTTGTGAATGACTTTAAATGTCTAAAATTGATATATGAAATATATATATCACTATTATTTTCCCCATTTATAGACTCTATTATTATTTGGGATTGGTGTTATCGATATTATGATTAATATTATTATATTTGTTATTCCTAATGGTGGCGGTGGTGGTGGTGGTGGTGGTGGTATTATTATTGATAGTTTTATTTGTGGTATTGATATTTTCTGTGAATGCATTGGTAACACTTAAACCATTTATTCCATTATTAATATTATCTAGAAAATTAAAATATACTAATGGTTGCTGATAATAGTTATTTGGATCGCTATTTTTAAGTAATGGTAAATGTGATTGCTGTCGTGGTAATGATAATGATCTATCAGAGTTGTTGTTGTTGTTATTATTATTATTATAATGATGATTATTATTATTAACATTAATTGATTGAATACCTGGATTTCTATACTTTAATAAATAAAAATATTGATTTGATAAATCATTTGAAACTAATGAACTAGAATTTGAACCACTCATACTATTCCTACTGTTACCTACTCCAGTACTAACAGAAGAAATTGAACTTGTATTTATTCCATTTCTTAAATTATTATCATAAGTATAAATTGAACTAGAACTTTTTCTAGGCATAGGTAGTGGTGGTAATAATGGTTTTTGCTGTTCATATGATTGAGGTAATATTTGTAATTGTTGTGAATTTGTTTCATTGTTCACAGAATTAACAGGTGGTAAGATATATCTTTTATCTAATGAGTTATTTATTTGTTGACGTGGAACAATTACAGGATTATAATTTAAAATATAAGGTATATGGTTTTGATCTCTTGGTAATTGTAATATTGGTGAATTATTATCATCAATATGAAGGTTTGAATAACTAATTTCTGATATTAAAGATTTATTAAAATCTGAATTTTTAAAATCAATTGATTTTTTAGTTTTTTTAGTCGTAGTTTTAACTTTACAAACCTTTTTAACTTGTTTATTATTGTTTTCAGTTAATTTAGTATTTTCAATTTTAGGATATTTACAAATTCTTTTTGATTTATGACAATTTTTACAAATTGATTTAGTTTCATCACATTTAATTCTTCTTTCACGACAAGTTAAACAACCAGTCTTGCTTCTCTTACTAAAAGCTCTTTTTCTTAATGGCTTAACTGTTAATACGTTATTGTTAATAGAAGTAAACTGATCAAATTGTTGCTGATGTTGCTGATGTTGCTGGTGTTGTTGTTGTTGTTGTTGTTGTCGTTGTTGTTGTTGTTGTTGTTGTTGCTGGTGTTGGGGTGATGGAAATTTCTGTGATGATAAATTATGTGATTGTATATTTCTAAAAATGTTTAGATGGATTTGTGGAAGTACTATCGTTTGAGAATGTTGGTGTTGTTGGTGCTGGTTTTGTTGTGAATTGAGATTGCTATATTTGCTGTAGTTATTACTGTTGTTGTTGCCATTATTAATGTTTTTATTTTTACCGTTATTAATATCGTTGTACTGATTTGTCATGTGAATTGTTGGTGATTTTGAGTCTTGAATTATATATTGATTTGGTATTACTTTGTTAGTATGAAAGATGACAGTATTATTAGTTAAAGGAAAAGTTGTTGCCGTGTGGTTAATTGGAATGATATTATTGGTTGAGAAAGATTTTTTACCTAAATTTCGAATTTGTGGTTGATTTTGAGAATTAAAATTTATCTCCAAGTTTGAATAGTTGTCGTTTATGTTGATAATATTAGGTGTATAATGTAGGTAAGATATTGGTTGAAAAAAAATGTCAATAAAAAACAAAGCAAGTATTTTCAAGTATATACAGTAATGAAATTTATTTTAAATCAGGTATTTTTAAAAACCTTTGCATGGATAATTGATAATTAATAATGGATAAATGAATAATAGATATATTTATTCTAAAAATTCTTTGTGGTATCTATATATATAACCATTAAGAGTTTATCTCTAACTATGATGAGGCCCGTTTCAGATCTATATCTTTATTAATGACTAAATAGTGTGGATAATTTGAGAAAATATTTATCTTTTTAACTTATAATTTAAAGATGATAAGATTGAAGAGTATCAATGAAATAAACAAAAAGAACTGAATATATATGTATGGATGTTGTAGGCTTATAAATAATGTACCTATGTATATATTTTGCTGTACATTTATATTAAAAATAGGGGGTGAAAAATGAAGAAAACTAAGAGAACAAAGGAACGAAAGAAAAGAAAGAAACTATTATCCGAAAAGAGGGAACAAGGCTAAGGTTATATAGAAAATAGAAACTTATGAAAAAGATGGTTAATAGTTAATATTTAATTTAAAAGATCTAAAGATCTATATCGAGTTTGTCAAATTTGTCGTTTCTGATTTCTAGTATATAATCAACAGTCAATAAGTTTGCAGTGTGATCTGCATCGACTATTCCGTGGGGTTGATAATTGAGAAGGGAGAAGCAAAGTCTGGTGTATTTATTCATCTTTGCATGCATAGATAAATTGAGCGAGACCTGAGACCTCAGACCTCAGACCTCAGAAATCAGAAATCATGAAGATAACGCTAATGATCAGGTTTAATGTCTTATCTATAACTATAGATATATTAATCTATATATCCTAAATAATTTAATGATAAATCATGAAACCTACTAATGATACGAGATGTAAAAGCAACATTCTATAAAGAATGCTGCATAATTCTAAACTTCTAAGTTGCAACGTGCGCAACAAAATTTGTAATTCTGTTTACACAATGTTAGTGTCTTATAATATTACCTCTTACCTACTCCTTATTATAATAGCATCTATTTATTAGAGTGTTTTTGTATCATTGGATGTTATGAATTGTGAATTGTGGTATCAGAAGAAATAAAAGATGAATGAGCCCAAAAACTCAAAGCTCAATTCGGCGCATCGAGAACAAAGAATTTAGAATTTAGAATTATGTATTATGTAATAGAAAATAGAAATGAGAGAGATCTTGAACTAAAAACTTCGGTTGTAAGCTGTATATCTTGTACGTTGCATCAGGAGTTATAACTTTTACTTTTAACCGAGATAATGAATGATCCTTAATTGGGTATTGTTATTGCTTATTTTTTTTTGTTTCTTTGACACTTGTATGTGCCTTTCAAATTTCAAATTTATAATATACATCTTTGTACAATGACCCTCCATACTTATTAATACTATCACTAAAAATCAAACCCGGAGAATTTTCAATCCACAATTTAAAGCCTTACTTACAACTTACAATACAGCCACTTATGCTAAAGCCAACTAACGGTTCACGGTTCACAACAATAAATTTAATTAATCTTAAAAGATTTGTTGCAGTGGTGATAACTTAAAACTTGTAACAAATTAATAGATCAATATAAAGACTAGTAATAATAACATATAAACTATCAGTTACTTGGTAGTACATTAAAGATTAAAGTGTGGGCACTATAATACAGACAAATATTAATAAAAACAGGGAAAAAGTGACGAATTATACGAGTGTAGAGTGTATCGTCTTTATATATATATATATAAATGTTCGGGTATTTTACTTACTTTTTCACACGCTAACTTAGTAAAACAAGTAAGAAGGGGGATAGATAATGCACAACTGGCAACTTAGAAGTGGATCAAGGATCAAGGACCACGGATCAGGGACCAGAGGTCAGGGTCCGCTGTTTTTAGAAAATGGAGGTTTGTTCGACGCTAGCCGCTGGCAACCGGCAACTGCCAACCGAAAACTCGCAACCTGCGAAAACGGAAACGCCAAAATAAAACCCCAGATCGGTTATTACTAAGGTAAGATCGTTTATTACTAAGATAGGATTAGTTATTGCCTAATGCAAGAACACAATTCGCTGCCACATTTTCAGTTTTCAGTTGCCAGTTTCCACCTTTCTTCCTTTTGCCGCTAATTTTAAATCAAACATCAAACATCAAACATCAAATAAAAAAAACATGGGCACTCGATTTCAAATTTCACTATATAAATTCACTCATGATTCTTTTCATTTCCAATTCGCTTACTCGCTTATTCGTTGTCTTACCTCCAATCCCTCTATTTTTTGAGGCAATGTATATATATATCCGAGTCGCGTGTACTTTTCTATATAGTACACCTTACAATCTACAAGCTAAAATGTAAAAGGTATAAATCATTAGACATAAAATAACTTACATAAAACAAAAGCAAAAAATATAAATATTTAACTAAATATATATCAAGTTTAAAATTGAATAATAATAAACTGTAGTTAACTGTAGTAAACTCAAAAACCAAAAAAATCCCAAAAATAATAAAAAAATCAACAATATAAATTTATCTTAACTCAAATTAATTAATTAATTTTAATTAATTTAGCTTATTTCAATTGCATTAGAATTCCATTCATCCAATTCTTTCTGATGTTCCCTTTCAACTGCAAACTTAACTGCTTCAAATACATTCTCACATTGCATCTTTGGCTTATATTTTGGAATTGTATTTGCTTGATAAACACCAGTATTAACTAAAATTGAAAACCATGATTCATCATGAGAATTAGCAAAACGAATATCACTTTCTGGTGTATCACCAACAAAATAAACAGTACTTGGAGGTGGTAAATCTTCTTTACTGTTATTTTTATTGTTATTGATATTATTATCATGACTTTCAGATACAGTTTTATTGATTTTTAATTTATTTAAACTTTGAAATGTTAGAATATTACGTTCTTCATCTTTACTATTATCAAAACTTTGATTTTCATCATTTTCTTCTTCAGATTCACTAATTGAAAATACATTAGAATATGTTTCTAATTCTGTATCTTCATCACCGTTATTTGAAAAAATATCACTTGTTAATCCACTATCACCACATGATGATGCTGGTTTTGACTTAATTTCTTCAATATGATCATCTAAAATATCTTTTCTCCATAAACCTAATACTTTTTCAACATAATTAAATGTTGCTCTTTGTGGCTTACCAAATCTAATAACTTTCAATTCTTTACCAGTATGTTCTTTAAATAGTGCAGCAATTGAAACTTGTAATGCTCCCATACCATATCTAACTAATTTATAATTAGTTGACCAAACAAAATCAGAATGTGCAAAATAAATTGGAGGTCCATCTTCAAAATTATCACTTAATGTACCCATAAAACCATTTTTTGACATTAATAATTCTAAAATGATTTGTTGATCAACAACCCAATTTCTTGAATCAGCGAAAATCATAATGGCATCGATTTTAATTTTATTAAAATCATATGTTTTTGAATCACAATATTTTAAATCATCTTCATTCATTTCATAATATGGAGTTACAGATGGATTCCATTTTAAAATATCATAAGTATTAAAAACATTTTTAAAGCCATAAGTTTTTGCAATTTCTTTACAAGTATTACCAATACCACCAATAATTAAAACATTTTCATAAGTATCTTTTAAACCTTTCATTGGAGTATGACCTTGCACGATTTGATCAATATGAATATTTGTTTGCAATCTATTTGATAAATCTTTTGCTCTTAAACTTTCATGTTTACCACCACCATTTGTAACAAATATATAAGGTATTTTAATATTATAAGGATTATTACCATCTAAATATTTAATTGCTTCAATACCATGAGTGATTGTCTCTGGTCCACGAACGAGAACTCCGTCAATATCAAATGCAAATGCATAAGATGCAATTCTTGGATGATCTAAAATAGATTTTTTAAATTTTGGGGGCTGTGCTAGTAATGAATTACTAAAACTTAATCTAATTTGTCTTGGTACACTAGTATCATTATTATTACTGCTTGAATTTAAACTTTCATTATTAATATTATTGTTCAATAAAGACATACTTGGAATTGGACCAATAAATTGATCACTTAATGACATTGAAGAAACTCTAGCACGTTTTGGAATTGGTTTTAAATCATCAATATTATCATTATTTAAAAATGAATAAATTCTTTTACTTTCTGTAGCCATATTTTATCTATCGTTATATTTTTTGCTCTCTTGGTTTACTTAAAAACAAGTAAAATTGTAAATTGAAATGAAATTAATGT